>QBDW01005853.1:0-37261 GCA_003261595.1 Maconellicoccus hirsutus | reverse complement strand
CACTACTTTTTCACTACTTTCATGACCTATTTTTAAAATCACTACTTTTTCACTACTTTCATGACCTATTTTTAAAATCACCACTTTTTCACTACTTTCATAACTTATTTTTAAAATCACTACTTTTTCACTACTTTCATGACCTATTTTTGAAATCACAACTTTCTCACTACTTTCATGACCTATTTTTGAAATCACTACTTTTTCACTACTTTCACTACCTCCACTACCTGTTAAATAGCTTAATTTTCCAGATGGAAAAATTGGAAAAACCTCTAATTTCGTGACCTAGATGCAATTTCCTTTGCTCATTTCTGCTGGAACTCGAGGCTGCTCCGGAATGTGATCACTGCCACATCAGAATTGTCTGTAGCAGGTAGAAAGGGGATTGAGAGAAGTCCGGAAATAGAGGATCGAGGGGGTGCTTGGTGATGGAAAAGAGAGGCTATTTACTTTTCAAAGACAAATGATACAACATCGCTCTGAAATGTTTCCGAGGTTGTTCCAAGACAACTTACTCGTATTTGCTGGACGATTCCATCAATGTGAGTGAAACCAAACCACTGTGTGAGCTTCGGTACACCCAAAATGTAGACTTTTACACCCACCAGGCAACCAGACTCATTTACGTACCTCGTTTTCGAACCAGTTACGATGGCGGAGTTGGTAAAACGTTGAAAAAACAGTAATTTTTCACGTGTCATAAGACGTCGAGGCGGGCCAAGCCACAGAGCTAATATTTGACTTGGACCAAGCGCGGTGCCTTCGTAACGTTGCGGTCTTCAGCTCGTAATTCGTGGACTCACCGAAGACTCGAAACCATCGCCGGATACCCAGTACGATTGTTAAAGTAATGAACCGCGATTAATCAGGTGCCGCGAACAACATACTCAAAATGTTACGTTTAATCGCCGCGTGTAAACGTTACGCCGCCTCCGCATCCCTATCCGCGTCGTAATGAGATGGCCCCGTATATCTTTGAAAAGTAAGAACCATCTTGGCCGTAGAATAAGAAGCCGTGGACCACGTAGCGCCGCAGGTCAGTTGATGAAGTATCTCGCATTAAGGGGGTAGCCCTTTAATACATTCCATCTTGGAACTGTCCTCCAGAACCCATTACAACTCTCAATCAATGTATTTAACGTGTGTGCGCGTGTAACCTACACGTACACGTTAGGTACCAATTCGGTGTACGCGTTATAGCCGTCTCTTTTCCTCTTCGTAACCACCCAACCTATTTACTCTCGCAACTCCATTAATTCTTGGAAAACGAAGAGTCCCGGTCAAGTCCTTCGTATACGCCGTCGCAACTAATTTACCCGCTGTAGCTTATTTATGGCCATATACGTGCCCGCCGCCACCGCGCTAAATAACTTCGTGAACTTTTCTACTTCTTCTACACGTACGTCGTGATGTGCTTCGAGCTTTTACCGAGCTTTTCTACGATTCCACGACGCTGCGTATGTACGGCGATGCCGCGCGAGCTAATAAATGTATCTCGGTGAACGCGTTTTACTATTTTGTACGATGCGGTTAGCCACCTTTGCAAAGGTTCATCTGTCTTTTTTCCTTCGCCGTATTGTAATTATTCCAAACGTGGCTGATTTGATTTCGGCAAAAAAGCTCTTCAACGAGAAAAAAATTTCTACTTTTCTCGCAGCCCATACTTTTCTTTTTGTCAAATTGATAAACGGACGTACTCGAATCACTTTTTTTTCAAGTCCAAAATTAGTCTGAACTATTCGACTATTTTCGAAATTGCTGATAAAATGTAATTTCAAAAAAATTGCTTTTTATTTACCGTATTTTTTTTTTTTTTACGAAATCGATATATTTAGGTTGTAAATGCCATATCCCCCCTTCCCCTTTCGGTCTCGTGACTGTAATACAATTTTCGACACAAAATGACTAAAAAGCAGCTTACTCGATATTCATTTCAAATTGAAAAAAAATCTTTTTGCTGCAGAATAACTACGTATTCATGAGTAATTCAGATACTCCGATTGTTTATAAAAAAGAAAGGAGGGAGAAAGGGGTTAATTTCAAATTTTACGTAATTTTTTGGTAATTACCATAGTTGAATGAAATTTTAAAACGAGTAAAAAGGGAAAAAAGGTTCAATTTTATGAATAGATAATTCTTTGAGAAACGTTTCTGGAAGAAGAAACAAAAGGTACAATTCGATATTTTAATTTTAATTTCGAATTTTCGATTAATCGATTTTCGCGTTTTAATATTTCCATTTCGATATATAGATCTCGTCATTTCGATTTTACTATCGCAGTGTTAATACTTCATGTTAATTTTGGAGTTTTCGATTAATCGATATTCTCGTTTTAATATTTCCACCTCGATAAATCGATTTCGAGTTTTAGTATTTCGATTTCAACGTGTAACTTCGATAAATCGATTTCGTCATCTCGATATTTCAACTTCACTTTGGATTTTTCGATTTCGATGTTTTATTTCGATGTATCGAATACGATTACTAATGCTTCGATACTTTGATTTCGATATCGCAATTTTCATATTTCACGTTAATTTTGAATTCCTGATTAATCGATTTTCGCGTTTTGATATTTCCATCACGATAATTCGATATCGATATTTCATTTCGATACATCGAATATGGTTACTGATGTTTCGATATTTCGACGACAATCGATTTTCTTGTTTTAATGCTTCGATATTCGATATTCGATATTGATAATTTCATCGAACTAGATATTTCGATATTTTCGACTTCAATAATGAAGTTTTCAATTTTAACATTTCATGTTCGTTTCGATAAAACGATTTTAATGCTTGAATATTTTCAGTTTGAATCCTTTGATTTTGATATTTTAACGTAATATAATTAGTTAATAACGAATAAGACGATGCGATGCAATATTTAGGAGAATCGTTGAAATTTCGGTTGGTGACGCTGGGGGGGGCGGAGGGCATGAAATTTAAAGCAATATAGAATATACAATTTCTAATTTAAAAAAATTTACAATCGCCCTCCTCCTCCTCGTGTCACATCTTACTACACCACATCTTACACTCGTTTCCTTCTCGTTTCACATCAACCCCACCATACGTCTTCGAAGCATCCAGCATCGAACGGTTACAACCCTTCGGGAAGCATTTGCCGCATACACGAAACCATACATCTCACGTGCAACAGAATCTCGCTCGTTAATGTCCCATTATCTGGCGGACATTTCGAGCAATTCGTCGAAATCCTACTCGAAATTTATTTCCGTCACGCTACCATACATCACACCAAAGACAGCCATCTAATAAACATGGTCAAACAATGTCCCGAACACGGGCACCGAAGAAATTACAAAATGCTACATCGATCCTCGACCAATCTAGATTGATCGCAAGGCTCTCTCTAAATTCAACGCATAGGTCTCGATGACTTTGAAAATATGTCTTGAAAATTCGAATTGACACGTTGCACGTAGAATGTTCGAAGGTAATGTGCGACCGGTCGTTAGGAATTAATATGTATCGATAATTGGGATCGGTGTTCGCCTGGTTGTAATATTCGATCACCTTGGCAGATTTCCGCGTTCGAGTTGTTAAATCGTTTAACATATCCGATAACTATATCACCTGTTATTCGCTCATTCTTCCAAAAGCCCTACCCCCCTCATCGGTCATCTCGAGTCCGTGAAAAATGACTACGCCGCCGAACGACGACGATAAAAACTCGCTCCACTTCGGGCCATACGTACAATGTAAATTGCTCCTCCGAATGCTAATCATCGTACCTAGCTCCGCGTTCGATTATCGAGTAGCCGATGGTCAAGTGGTTCGTAAAATACCGTTTCGCTTTGTCGGTACATGTCTCCGGTATTCTTCGGGGCGCGAATTTTACCCTAAATTGTACCTTTAATTATAAACCATCGCCAACAGATATCCGCGCGTTCGTCTTTTATCTTGTATATGTAAATCGAGCCGTATTTTTCGGCGCTTCAAATCCATCGCTTCATCTTCGGTCACCCATCGCCGATGAACTTTACCCATTAGATTCCATCGCGGTGAAAGGTCCGATATGGCTTTCTTCGACACGACACCGCGTATATAATCGGAATTTATATGGAAAATTAAACTTTACCGAGTTTAGATGTTGTCACCTTGCGGGGTTCATCTTCGGATGTCTCGCAAGTTCAATGTACGAGGTTTGATGAGTTGTTTTCACTTCACCCGAGAGGATAGTTTTTTACCAATTCCGAGATTTCCGAGTAGCATACCTAATAACCAAACCTCTTCAGGTGGTTGGATCGCATCTCAACGAGAGTAAGACTTTTAGAAAAAAATCTCCGAAACCAAAATTTCACCTTGTCTAGTTCATTTTTTGATTTTTGGCGGATTTTAAAAAATCAAATACTACGTTAGAAAAATCGATTTAATTTGGAGAAATGGTTGAAAATTGCGAAAAATATATTTCCCCCTAAATCGAACCTGGTGAATACGAATTTCGTATTGTCGAGCCATTCCGGAATCTCCTACGCAATTTTCATTTCCTCCCAAATTTTCATAATGCTCTTGAAACCGTCATATTAGATTAGACGCCTGAAAACTTGGATTCTCTTAATTCTCGACTCCTTCGGACTGTTCACCTGGTTACTCAACTACCTGAGGTCTGAAGAACGCGATTTTAAAATAATTAGAAATAAAAGCGAAATTGAGATTCAACAAATACCCAGCTACATCGAGAGGAATATCCTGACCAGCTTTAAAAAACAATAATCCAGGAAATTACTCTGGAGGTGACTGGATGGTGTAAGAATCAAGTTTTTAGCTGTCCAATTTTCTGCAGACGGTTTTGGAGAGATTTGAAATTTCTGAAGGAAATACAAAATGGTGCTGGATGCTGTAGGCCGGGTTGAAAATGGGAAATTCAAATTCGGCTGGTCCGAATTAAGGGTAAATATATTTTTCGCGATTTTCAACCATGTTTTTAAATTTGCTCGGAATTTTTTTACAAATTTTTATAGGAATTTCGTAATTTTCAATTTTCAAAAATTTGCCAAAAAACGGAAAACAGAGTACCTATCTAACGAATTTTTTCCTTGAAAAATCACTACATTTTCGCTACTTTTCTACCAAATTTTCAAAGACGCCTCAACTTCAACATCCTCTTTCCTCCACCATCAACGAAGTCAAACTTCTAGTTAAAAAAATCTGTATTAAAAAAAATCAAATTTAAAAACATCAAGTTGAAATCACAAACAAATAAATGAATTATAAATGCTTATTAAAAAAAATATAAATATGACGTCACAAGTTCCGACAGTGCTGCCAATTCACGAAAAATTGCAAGTCATTTATCAAAAATGAACAATTTTGGGTGATTTTTTCAATAATTTTCATTTTTTTGAATTTTTTTATTCTTCGTTTATTTCTTCTTCAGTACTTTCACCACTTTAATTATCTGTCAGATACTCAAAGAAGTAAACTTGGAGGGTTCATTTTGGGGAAATTAGGTGATTATATTCTTTGATTATTTTTTTCCTCTCAAAACATGTGTTATACTATGATGCATATTCATGTTTAATTAAAAATACGATTTTGTCACGTCACCATAACATGTCATAGATGACTATTCATTGTCATCATGACATGTCATGATCAGGAGTGACATGTGATCATGTCATGGTAGCGTGTCATAAGACATGATATGATAAAAAATTGTTATGGTGAAGTGTCATGATCACGAGTGATAATGTTGATATTTTCATGTTATTATTATGTGCCATATATGACACGTCATTGCCATAGTGACATGTCATAGTCAGGAGTGACATGTGATCATGTCGTGTTGGCATGTCAAATTTTTCTCTTCACAAAACGTGATATACGATGTATATCCACGTTCAATGAAAAATATAAATTTTTCATGTCACCATACCACGTCATAGGAGACTACTCATCGTCATCGTGACATGTCATGTTAGTATGCAAAATTTTTTCCCTCACAAAACGTGTTATACGGTGTACATCCATATTCAATGAAAAATATAAATTTTTCATGTCACCATACCACAAGTCATTGTTAAGGTGACATGTCATGGAGATGAGTGACGTGATTATATCTTGGTGGCACGTCGAGATGACATGTTTAGTGACACATGATAAGAAGTCATTGTCATGGTGAAGTGTCATGATCGTGAAAGATAATGTTCATATTTCCATGTCATTATAACGTGCCACATGTGACAAGTCATTGTTATGGTGACATGTCATGGTAATGAGTGACATGTGATTATATCTTGGTGGCACGTCGTGATGACATGTTTAGTAACACATGATGAGAAGTCATTGTCATGGTGACATGTCATGGTAATGAGTGACATATGATTATATCTTGGTGGCGCGTCGTGATGACGTGTTTAGTAACACATGATGAGGTCATTGTCATGGTGAAGTGTCATGATCATGAGTGATAATGTTGATATCTCCATGTCATTATAACGTGTCACATATGATTATTCATTGTCATGGTGACGTGTCATGGTCAGGAATGACATGTGATCATGTCAAAGTAGCACGTCATGTGGCATGGTAATTGGTATGATGACAAGTCATGTTGCGAGAAGCATGTAACATTAAATGACGGTACATTTTTTGACATATTCTTTCCAAAAATCCGACTCCCGTTTATATCTAAGTCGATCACTTGAAGAGGTTTATAAGTAAAGAAATACACGTTTCATTTTAACATTTCAAAGGTCTTGAACACCTAAGGAAAGGTCAGTTTCATCGGGGTTCTGATTTTGGTGATATTCGATCGATAATTTCCTATCTGGTGTCATCGAATTCCAGATATATAAGCAAAATTTCTCACCTCTTTACTCCCATTTCTGAAAAAATCATCACTCAAGTAATAACCTTGTAAATTGTACGAAAACCTCGAAAATGAAAAATAAAATTCACGATGCTTCCAATTGAAAGTTGATTCCACCACAAATTTCGAGCTTCTGGATAAATTTTCCTCGTTTATGCTCGACCTCTCGCGAAAACGTTGGTTGGAGAAGGCCACCAAAGGTTACAAAAAGGTAATCTGCCGCCGCGTGCAACTTTAACGTCATGATTCGGCATTTTTCCTATACGATTAGGCGGCCGGGCGAGGCGAGGAGGGGGGCAGTAGCACATGTGTCCTCGGTTCGATTTCAGATTTGTACAAGTCCCTACGGTTGTGTAATTTTTCTTTAAATGAATTCCTTTTCTTAATGCGAATCCGATAACGAGGCGGCTGCCGTTACGGTCATTACGACCGGATCGTTATTTCTTCAAATACGATTATGCTGGCGCTGGAAAAATGTGAAATCATTTACCTTTTTTTTTTCGAGTTACGCGTACGATTCCGCCATGGGCGGCCTATCGGACTCGTTCGCGACCTCACAACGTTCAAAATAGAGTTTCTCGCGGAATTGTTTGTTTTGCGCGACGAGACCGAAAACGAATTGTGATAATGTCAACGAGCGCGTTTTTTTGGCAAAGTTTACTAAAAATTAAAAGCCTCGGTTTGACGTTGACATTCGGCGATGTCAATCGATGATTGATGGCTTCCGTATCCCAACTGTCGACGTTTTCGCGTGGGTTTCCGCGACTCGACCATTTCTACGAACGTTCGCGAATCCACGAATCATTGAACCTTTCACGAACTTCAAAGCCGGAATGATGACTAGCGAACTCGATATTTCTTCATCACCATCTCACCTCTTCCACATGGGTTTCGATGCAATTGCGCGACTTTGCCGAGCAATTTCACCACGTCGGAGTGAAGGCGACGACAATGCGGCGATGTAATTGGAATTTTATTAGAATCGAGTCATCGTCGCGAACACATGGCTTGTGTCGAAGATTCCTTCGTACGATATGTTTATACGTGCACGCGTCATAAAACAGATCGACGCGTCTTCGTCGTCTCGCTCTTTCTCTGTACAGTGTTCTCTTTTAATACGATGTACTCGCGCGTATACGCGTATATAAACCGAAGCGACAATAAAACGACAACATAACCGTTTATCCTCGCGCCTTCCTTTAATAGTAAAAATAATACCGTATAAAAAGCCGAAGACGACGAGACGAAAAAAAACACCATCGTTTACGCCACACACGACGCGTGTACTTCACTCGTACCACATTTACGCGCCTTTTTTTTTCCTACACTTTTTATCCCATTTTCTTCATTTTATAAACGTTAAAAATTTATAATCGTCGATGGAGTCCCGAGCACCTACGTGAAACGAAAGGAAATCACCCACGAGATGATGGGAATGTGGGAGGTGACAAGAGATTTGTTTAAAATTGCAAAAAACTATCAAAATGTTACTATAATAGTTTAAAATCGCTCAAAATTTCTTTAAAATTCCGGAAACTTGTCAAAACGTTGAAATCATTCAAACTTGTTTAATAATTGCGTAAAATTTCATAAAAACTATTGAAATGTTGTTATAGCATTTTAAAACTAATCAAAATTGGCCTAAAATTGCATAAAATTGTCGAAATGTTGTTAAATTTTTCAAAAATTGTTCGATATTTACAAAAAATTTTATGAGAACTGTTGAAATGTTGTTAAAATTGCTTAGAATCTATCATAATTTGTTTAAAATTGTAAAAAAATATTAAAATGTTATTATAATAGTTTAATATTGGTCAAAATTCCATTAAAATTCCAAAAACTTGTCAAAACGTTGTTAAAATTGTTCAAAGTTGTTCAATAATTGGTAAAAATTTCATAAAAACTATTCAAATGTTGTTAGAACATTTTAAAACTAATTAAAACTGGCTTAAAATTGCATAAAATTGTTGGAATGTTGTTAAAATTGTCAAAATGTTGTTGGAATTGTCCAAAATTGTTCAATATTTGCTCAAAACCGCACAAAAATCATGCAAAACTATTAAATTAACGTTAAAACTGCAAAAAAATTCAAAATGATGTTAAAATGTTTAAAATTGATAAAAATTCTTTTAAAATTGTTCAATACTTGCTTAAAATTGTACTAAAGTTGTGCAAAACGAAGAAATTAATGAAAGGTTTAGTTAAAATTGCAAGAAACTATTGAAATATTGTTAAAATAGTACAAAATTAAACAAAATTTGTTATAAATTGCTAAAATTGCGAAAAAATTGTCAAAATGTTGTTAAAATTGTTCAATATTTGCTAGAAATTTTATAAAAATTGTTGAAATGTTGTTAAAATGGCTTAGAATTGATCAAAATTTGTTTTAAATTGCATAAAATTGTCGAAATGTTTTTAAAATTTTCCAAAATTGTTCAATATTTGCTCAAACTTGCGTAAAAGTTGCACAAAACGAAGTATTGAATGAAAGATTTGGTTGAAATTGCAAGAAACTACTGAAATGTTATTAAAATTGTTTATAATCGATCAAAATTTGCTTTAAATTGCATAAAATTGTGAAAACATCGTCAAAATGTTGTTAAAATTGTTCAATATTTAATAAAAATTTCATAAAACCTGTTAAAATGTTGTTAAAATGGTTTAGAATTGATCAAAATTGGTTTAAAATGGCTTAAAATTGCACAAAATGGCTAAAATGTTATTAAAATTGTTCAAAATTTGTTTAGAATTGCAAAAAATTGTCGAAATGTTGATAAAATAGTTCAAAATGTTTTTTTAATTCCAGAAAATTGCAAAAATGTTATTAAAATTGATTAAAGTTTATTAATATGTGCTCAAAACTGCACAAAAGTTGTGCATAACGATTGAATTAATGAAGAACTTTATTAAAATTACAAAAAAATATCAAAATGTGAAAATACTGTAGAATTGATCGAAATATTGTTAAAATTCCTTTAAGTTGTTCAACGTTTCCTCAATTTTAACAGCGTTTACGCAATTTCACGCAATTTTAAACAGACTTTGGTCAATTTTAAACAATTTCAACCAAATTTCAATAATTTTTTAGAATTTTAACAAAATTCTAACAGTTTTTATGAAATTTTTAGAAAACAAAAAAAAAATGTTGAACAATTTCAACATTTTGACGATTTTTTTCGCAATTTGAAGCAATTTAAAACAAATTTTGATCGATTATAAACAATTTTAACAATATTTCAGTAGCTTCTTGCAATTTTAACCAAAATCTTTCATTCATTTCTTTGTTTTGCGTAATTTTTGTGCAAGTTCGTGTAAATATTGAACAATTTTGGAAAATTTTAAAAACATTTTGACAATTTTATGCAATTTTGTACAATTTTAAACAGATTTTAATCAATTCTAAGCCATTTTAACAACATTTCAACAATTTTATAAAATTTCTAGCAAATATTGAACAATTTTAACAACATTTTGACAATTTTTTCGCAATTTTAGCAATTTATAACAAATTTTGTTTAATTCTGTACTATTTTAACAATATTTTAATAGTTTCTTGCAATTTTAACCAAACCTTTCATTAATTTCTTCGTTTTGCACAACTTTAGTGCAATTTTAAGCAAGTATTGAACAATTTTAAAAGAATTTTTATCAATTTTAAACATTTTAACATCATTTTGAATTTTTTTGCAAACAATTTTGGAAAATTTTAAAAACATTTTGACAATTTTATGCAATTTTGTACAATTTTAAACAGATTTTAATCGACTCTAAACAATTTTAACAACATTTTAATAGTTGTTTGCAATTTTAACAAAGTTTTTTATAAATGTAATCGTTTTATACGATTGTTGTGCAATTTTGAGCAAACATTAGACAATTTGAGCGACATTTCTTCGATTTTGTGAAAGTTTAAACAAATTTTGATTAATTTTGAACTATTTTATCACTTTTTGGCAATTTTTGTCCATTTCAAAGCTAATTTTTCACCGATTCAATGGTTTTGTTCGTACAACTTTTGTGCAGTTTTGAACGATTATTGAACAACTGAACGATTTTAACAGCTTTGCGACAATTTTTTATAATTTTAAGCAATTTTAATCTGTGAACGAAATTTTGTCGATTTTAAAAACTTTTAAGCGAATTCGTCATTAAACTCGAGCCACTTGTACACATTTTATTCAATTTTAAACATCTTTACTAGACAATTCAGCTTTTGACGTTCTATTTTGAATTCGCTAAAATTCCTCATTTTTGAAAATCGAAGATATACTTCTACGAGCATTCAATCATGTAGCATTTCTTGTATTGATACGAAGACCAGATCACCCTCGCTTCATTATCAAATCCGTCTCGCACCCCCACCGATCTTTCTTCCCTCATCGACGGTCGATTACATAACCTTACTACAATAATCCATCATTTACGTTTGGCTCGAGCCACCTCGATCGCGACCACGCGTCGACGGCGTCGACTGGGACGCAACGTCGATAAGTTATTTTGAGAATTTAATTGATAAACACGTTATTTGGCATCGATAAGTGGCTACACTGCGGTATGTCGCTTACACGGGGAAAAAAAACATAAATAGAGTGAAAAAAGGCGCGTTTCATGATCTAAACAAAATGTCAAACGGTTTTTTCTCTTGTTTATATTATCAACGACATTTCTCACATTCGATGCCAGCTTCTCTAGCCTCTGAATCTTTATTGCTTCGTTCGTTATCTCACACAGCGCGAAATAAACATCAAAGCGGACCAAGATTTTGTATATAACGCAACCAGCGTAACCCATACGTGTCGATAAAAACGTCACATTACATGTACGCGCCATATTGCCGCGTACACGAAGGCGGCAAGGAGGTTAATTGTGTGTACGTTGTATTAAAACGAGGAAGTGATCGAAAATCGTTAAATTTTTTTTAAAACCGCCGAACCGCGTGCCGTCGCTTTTGTCTCCTCGTCCCTCCGCTTGTTGACCTCGTCGATACGTGCATTTTACAGCTTCCGGAACGCACCCCTCGCCGAGCCCGATCGCGGGTGCATTATCGAGCATCTATTTTCGTACGAATTCCTTTTTTCGATTTACGTTCGGCGTCGTACGTCGCAGATGCCAGATCCGTCTCGCGAAACAAATTATTTCCCCCCCGACTACCGCGAGAATTCCGAGAAAAAACAACTTTCGTCGTGTGAAACACGACGAAGAAAAAGGCTTCCTTTGCGAACAAGTAGTATCAACCGATACAACCATATACGACGCTTCGAAGCAAGGGTGCTTCGTGTTTTCTACGCTAAACGCATATTGTAAATGACATTTGGCTGATTGAACGAGGTAATTATTGACCTAAAGCGAATCCAACCCTTGACGTTTACGTTGTAAAAGCAAACGGTGAAGCAGGGGTTAAAACGTGTGCACATCGAAAGCAATCGTCGACTAGTTGAGTACACGGTCACGGGGCATAAGGGGAGCCAGCTTGTAGCTAGCGTATCCAATATTGTCGTGTAATCGTGAAACAAAAGGGATGAGTATATCCTCGTGAACACGACGGCCAACGAAATCCGAATACAAGACACGAGACGAGTCGTTTAATAATTTTATTACGCGTCGCGGAGCAGCGAAGGCGGTCGAGAAAAAGGGGCGAAAAAAAAAACTTTAAACGGAGTTATTATACGTCGGACTTAATCCGTCGCGTGTCTGGTAAACATATCTTGACGTTTTTACCGTTAATCATAATTTATTCTTGGTGACTTCGCGCCCTGTCGAGTCGTTCGGGTGTTATTAAATTCGTCGTCGTTATAAGATTTTCAATTTTTTTTTTTTAGTATTTATAACTCGTCGAACTGATTTCTTTCATAAGGAATGAGAGAGCTGCGAGATGGGGAGAGACCGCAATAATAAGTGAATTGAATGATTTTTAAATTTATCATTTTTATTAAATTAATTAATCATTTTTTATAATATTTTCAAGCAAATATTTGTAAGCATGAACTTTTTTTTTTCAGTTTTTTTCATTTTTTTCATCTTTTCTTTTTTTATTTCATTTTTTTATTTTTATTTATTTTATTTTTTTTCGTTTTTTTTTCAATTTTTTGATATTTTTAAAAATTTTATAATCAATTATTTCCATAATTTCTATTAAAAAAAATATTTTTTGTTTCTTTTTTATTTTTCCATTCCATTATACGCTTAGTAGTCTTGCAAGATTGTTAAAATTTTTCAAATTCACAAGTCAAAAGCCCCAAAAATCTAATTTTTTTTACCATATCTCAATAATTTCACCAGTTAACGCCATTTTATAGATGAAATTTGTCAAATGAAATTTCACTTCTTCCAAAAGTGTAATTTGGCTTTAAAAAATTTCACTAAATGATTCATAAAATTGGGAACAGGGAAGTGTTCCAATTTTGAAGGATCATTTTTATACAAATTTTCAAAGCTCATTAAAAACACCTCAATCAAGCAAGTTCATTATCGCTTGAAAGAGATAAAGGGGAGGGGGGTTAGGTTCCATAAATTATGAGTAATTTTTTTTTAAAGAAGAGATAACTAAAAGAGATTTTGACCACACAATAATAATTACTCATATTAATAACAGCGAAGATAGAGATGTAATATCTTATTATTTAAATAATAAGCGACGAGGTTTTTCGCTAAAATCACGAGTGGAGCTTAATTGGTGGGGGGGGGGCACAACCCCCCCCCCCCACCGGCCCTAGCCGACCAACTTTACGAAATACTTTTGCATAAAAACAAGACGTTGTTTTGGACCAAAATTAAACCAGTGACGTCATCATTTGACAAAATAAAATTTAACCCTAATCGACGTCATCAATTAAATCGAATTCCGTTGATGATGTCATTACTGTTTTTCACACTGTCCACAGACGTCATCAATCTACATGACAAATCTGCGTATAATGTAACTGGTGACGTCATCACGTTGCATTAAACCAACGCGATGACGTCAGTGATTTGCATTAAATCTATACGATGACGCTGTTCATTGTATTGATGTAAATAATCGCTGATAACACGAGTGACATCATTGGTTCAGTAGACATGTCAAATTGCAGTTAATGACGTCATTGACGTGCGTTATATTCTGCTTGATGACGTCATTGGTATGCATCAACTGCAGGGACCCTGACCACGTGAAATCCAACAATATGTTTTACATCAGGAACAACTCCTTATATATTATGTCAACGTAACAAGCATTATGATGACGTCATTTCTGAAAATATATTTTATTAATGACGTCACTGATCGAGTTGCGCACAACGTAAGATGATGGCATGAGATTTGTTGGAATTTTTAATCGTTCCTCAGCCAGAAGACATGTTTATATTCAACTTCGTTGTAAATCAGATCATAAAGAATTTTTTTCCCAAAGGTCACAGAAAATCAGAGTATTGCAAAATATACATATTTGTTTAATTTGGCATTTTGTGACATTTTCAAGGATCATTTTATAGAGTACACTGATGATAAATTTGTTTCGGGAATGATATGGATTATTCGTCTATTCAATGATCACATCATGTATGCAACTTTCACCTTCCCTTGCGATATTTTTAACATCATCGAAATAATCGATATTCCATAATCAGAAATTTTTTCAACCAAAATTTATCATTGAATTTCCTCAATCACAAATTACTCGAAAACTTGGCCGCCTTGAAAATGAGCGAAACCGACTTTCGAGGCTTTTCGACGCATTTATGAAAACCGTCATGACGATTCCTTAAACATCCGATTCCACTCGCATCCCGCGATACTTTCCCCACAAAGCGCAGATTTGATGGAAAAAATCCTCCCTATTCACACCTCTTTCTTCACCCCGCCACGCCGAACGCGTTGGCAATCTCGCATGAGAAAATTCCTCACCCTCGCGTATTTTTAATCCGTTTTAAAAAGAATTACGCAATTAGAAAAAATTAATCGTTGCGAATATCGGCGGTAAACGTTAAATTAACGAGTGTCCCATTTAAAAGAAAAATTGAAACAATTAAATTTTGCATAGATTCGGTGGTACGAAGGGAGGTGAATAGCGCGTGAAAAAGGCCCCGAAACGAGGGCACATAGGGTGAATAAGCTCAAGGTATCAGGTGCTTTGATACGAAAATCGCCGCCGAACCGTTTTATAAAAATGCCGAAAAAATACTTCAAGAGGGTTATAAAACGCTCGACGTTCAAGACGTAGAACACGGGCAGCGGCGTCGCGGGCGGCGAAAAAACTACCGTTTCTCTTTTTCCTTGTTTAGAGAAAAGAAGCAACGTCGGTGTTAAGGATATCAATCAAGACCTCGAACAGGATACGCGTTTACCGAGGGTTACGACCAAATCCCGGCGAAAGCTTCGACCGAGGCGGCCAGTTCTTCGCCGGAAATGACAAACTTACTCGTCCGCGATAAAAGAAAAACCAAATCACGTAGAGAATAGCGAAAGCGACAACGCAAACTAACGTATGTGACTCACGTTTACGAACAGAAGTACTTTTTCCAGTAAACATTAGAAGGGAAAATTAAAAGAAAAGTAAAACCCGCCGACGTTCTTTTACCCTGCTCGACGCTTTCGCTTCGGCTTTCACGTATACTCCTCGCGTCGCGCACCGCTTTCGTCGTCTCGGTGAAAGGGAAAAGATTGTAATTAAGACTCGATAGAAAAGTCCTTTAATTTCACTATTGTAACAGCTACTATCGTCGAATTCATAATCGTTGTCGATAAAAAGTTTACCTTTTGTGAGTTTATCGCGCCCGTTGCCTTCTTTTCGCCTCCTACGCGCTACGAAACACTCGTTTTTTCCTATCGTCTTAGAACACCACCTCCCCTGCTTTTTTCACCTCCTAGCGTTCCTTTCACGTCGTCTACCCAGTACGTATACGTACCACGTAAGCATGTATTAACTCGGTGTATGTGTGAGTATGCACCAATACATGCAAAAGTGTAACTTTTTTCGCCATTATTACAGCTTTCTTTCTCTTTCGTAGTATATCTTTCTCTTTTCTTTGCAAAGTTTTCGGTTTTTTTTTGCGCCCGACGGCATTTAATTAGGATATCGACTTTATAGTTTCCATTTTGAACCGAGTTCACTAGAAAAAAAAAGAAAAGTTTAAAATTTTTCGGTAATTTAATACGAAATTCCAGTCGTTCAAAAGAAAACGACCGAAGAGGAGGGATTTTTTCATCTAATGGGATAAATGAAATCACTTTCGTGCCAAAGAAAAGTCCTTCCGAGAATAAGAAACAAGAAAATAGTAATTTTTTCTTTTTTTTTCCTTCATGAAAATCTCCGAAATTAATTTGATTTTGAATTAGAGAAAACCAAAAGTCGATATTGAATGGACAAAATTGAAATATTGCATTGAAATCATCGATTTCGAAACATCGCGATACAAATTTCGATTCTAAAATATTCAAATCAGAAAATTTATTTTGCAATCGAAATTAAAAACGTCAATTTCAAAACATCAATCTTGAAAGTTGAAATGAATTTTGAGAAATCGAATTATATAAATGCTGATTTCGAAATGAAGATTTTAAAAGAGAAACACAAACGTCGATTTTGAAATATTAAAATAAAAATGTCGATTTTGAGGCATCCGAACTTGGAAAATCGATTTCAAAACATCAACAAAAACATCGACTTCAAAATCGATGTTTTATTTCATTTTGATGTTTGAAAATCGACATCTTAATGTCGATACCTGAACATCGAAAAATTCGAATATTTCAAAGCGAGATTTCAAATCGATTTTCCAACTTTGATATTTCAAGATCGATTTTCTGATTTGGAAATTTCAAGGTTGATACTTTGATATCGATGTTTCAAAGTTGATGTTCTGTTCTGATATTTCAAAATCGATTTTCTGACTTTGAAGTTTCAAGAATGATATTCTGATTTCAATATTTCGAAGTCGATTTTAATTTTCGATATTTCAAAGTCGATGTTTTGTTTAATCATTTCAACATTAATTTTCCGATGTAGACATTACAAAGGTGATGTTTTGTTTCGATGTTTCGACATCGATTTTCCCATTTCGATGTTTCATGATCGATTTTGATATTTGAAAGTCGATGTTTTATTTTGATGGTTCAACATCGATTTTGCAACTTCGATATTTCGAGATTGATTGTCCGATTTTGATGTTGCAAAGTTGACGTTTTATTGTGATACTTCAACATCGATTTACCAATTTCGATAATTTTTTATCGATATTTTGTTTTGATACTTCAACATCGATTTTCTCATTTTGATATTTCACGATCGATTTTCCGATTTCGATGTCGCAAAGGTGATACTTCGTGTTGATAGCTCAACGACGATTTTCCAATTTCGATATTTCAAGTTCGATTTTGATATTTGAAAGTCGATGTTTTATTTTGATAGTTCAACATCGATTTTCAAATTTCGATATTTCGTGATTAATTTTCTGATATCGATGTTACAAAATACAAAATGGACGTTTTATTGTGATACTTCAATATCGATTCACCAATTTCGATATTTTTTTATCGATACTTTGTTTTAATATTTCAAAGTCGATATTTGCTTTCATACTTCAACATCGATTTTCTCATTTCGATATTTCATGATTGATTTTCCGATTTCGATTTCACAAAATTGATATTCTGTTGTAATACTTCAACATCGATTTCCTAATTTCGATATTTTTTTATCGATATTTTGCTTTGATGTTTCAAAGTCGATAATTTGTTCAGATAGTTCAACATCGATTTTCTCATTTCGATATTTCATGATCGATTTTCCAATTTCGAGATTTCTAGATCGATTTTGATATTTGAAAGTCGATGTTTTATTTTGATGGTTCAACATCGATTTTCTGATTTCGATATTTCAAGATTGATTTTCGGATTTCGATATTGCAAAATTGATATTTCGTTGTGACACTTCAACATTGATTTCCCAATTTCAATATTTTTTTATCGACATTTTGTTTTGATATTTCAAAGTTGATAATTTTCGATGGTTCAACATCGATTTTCTAATTTCGATATTTCAAGATTGATTTTCCGATTTCGATGTTGCAAAGGTGATGTTGTTTATTGATGCCTTTGTTTCGATGCTTCGACATCGATTTTTTCATTTCGATATTTCAAGATCGATTTCGATATTTGAAAGTCGATGTTTTATTTTGATAGTTCAACATCGATTTTCTGATTTCAATATTTTTTTATCGATATTTTGCTTTAATGTTTCAAAGTCGATAATTTGTTTAGATAGTTCAACATCGATTTTCTAATTTCGATATTTCAAGGTCGATAATGTGATATGGATATTTTAAACGATGTTATGTTTTGGTATCTCAAGATCGACTTTCTGATTTCGATATTTCAAAATCGATAGTTTTTTTTCGATGTTTCAAGATCAATTTTTCGATATTGATATTGCAAAATCGATGTTTCTATTTCCATATTTTGAAATTGATTTCTGAATTTATTACTTCAAAATTGACATTCTGGTTATTTGTATCAGTATTGCTATTTTAGTATTTTAAAATAAATTAATTTACTATATCGAAACCGAAACGTTGACTTTGAGAAATCGAAATTGAAATATTGAACCAAAGTGTACTTCCACGCTTCCCCTCTCGAATTACTCGCTCAAATCTCATTACAGGTTATGGTCTGTTAGGGAATACCTTACCTATATTTTGAATAAGGTGGGCTAAAAGTAGGTATTGAATTATCACAATGATCAGTTGATCACACTTGCTCGTACATTTTTTTACAACGAACATGTACACCTATCCTACGAGATACCATTTCTCATATACCACCTCTCAACTCCATCCTCTGCAAAGTTCTTCCAAGACCGATAATTACTTCGCAGCTGTGGGCAAAACCCCCAATGATAACACCCCTAATCACACCTTGCACTTCGCATCACCTATCAAATTCATCACGTTTGATGTACCGCATCCAGCGTAGGCTTGGTCGTCAAATATCGCAGATTCAACGCAGATAATCACGATTACCATCCTCACGCTCGTATCATCTTTCCCGAGCTCTACGCTCGTTTACACGTAACGCGAAAAAAAACACGTCCGAAGTCATCGAAGGTGTTACCAGCGTCGGTAAATCGATCGCAACTGTAACATACCCGCTAATGGTAAAACGTGGAAATTACAACCTCAAAAAGCGACTGCCAGTTTCTCAGACGGCGTAGGTGGCTGCGCACCCATATCCTACATATAGCATAACAAACATAACCATTATCAAGCATTACACGACTATTTCCGAAGCAACGACGCCACTTCGAGAACCACACAACCGTATCATTGCCTGTTTATGTACCAGCTCGCTTACGCCTCCGCTCCACGCGTCCGTCTATATTAACGATATGTGAAATGATGCTCTTCGCATAAATGTCTCATCCGAGATGCCGGAGTCGTGCTTCGGTCGTAATGTTCTCCCCGACTCCGGCTCCCCGATTCGCCAACCGCGCCGTATCTTGGAATGCTAAAAAGACACTAACGCATTTTCCTCCTCCTGCCTTCTTGTGGCTTTTTCGTTTTCCCATTAAATGGCTCCCATCGATGATGCCGTCGCCGCCGACTCGACCTAACGTATAAATAATTGAATAAACGATTATTACACTCGTGTCCGACCCTTACGACTTGGCTTACGCACATATTCCACCGAATAAACGTCAAACCGATGTTATTTTTGTCGATAATTCGTCGATATAATTTTCGATTATTTCTACCTCCTTGTTTCGCTTCTTCGTTACGTTTTTATGCGCTCTCGATACGAAACTGGTATATTTTTATGTCTCGATTTTTGTACACTACGTTTTTTTGTCGTCAATTTGTACACGAAAAGCTTCTACTAGTCCAGTCAATCTAGCATTTGAGCT
Source organism: Maconellicoccus hirsutus (assembly GCA_003261595.1). Classification (NCBI taxonomy): domain Eukaryota; kingdom Metazoa; phylum Arthropoda; class Insecta; order Hemiptera; family Pseudococcidae; genus Maconellicoccus; species Maconellicoccus hirsutus. Next base: position 17,540 of record QBDW01005853.1, on the reverse strand, counting down.
TGCAAAATGAGGCGATAAGCTGAAATTCGGTATATACCTAGTATTCGATACCCCTTACAACATACTTCATTCCAGAACAAATGCGACGCTGGCAAGTCCCCTTTTTTGTAGATCTCAACTCCCCCAAAATCAGTTTTTTGCTTATATCTTTGCGAAAATTGGTTTTATCAAAAAAACAGTTTAGTTCAAAATTGAAAGCCACTAAATTCTCTACAAAACGCATATATTATGAGTTGATGTGACTGGCTTAGATCCCAAGATATGTGCGATTGAAAAAGGAGCTTTTTTCGTGAATTTTTGACAAAATTCGCATAAATTTAGTTTTTTGCTTTTAACTATGGCAAAAACTATTTTTTCGTTGAAATTTTGTTAAAACTAAAATTAAAGTAAACCAAATTCTCAACAAATTCGTTAAAAAAATTAAGGTATCTTACAATTAGTTAGTTTTTGAGATACAGCGCTGCAAAGTATATGTCTTCAACGATTTTTTAACCAAATTACGTGAAGTTCAGTTTTTCGTTTCTGGTTTGGCACAAAGTTGATTTTATGAGAAAACAGGAGGTTTTTAATGTTTTTTTCACTTGATCATCTAACACACGGTTTTTCGTTTTCAACTCAAAAGCCGCCTTAATTTACCACGCCGTACAACAAGCAGATTTTTGCAAAATGCGAAGCAAGGCAAAAAACGATGTACAAAAATCGACTTTTTCGACGACAAAAAAATCTCAAATTAATCTTGGAATTATTTCAAACAAAAAATATTATGTGATTCATAACCCAAAAATCGGTAGATTTTGTAAAAAAAATTATTCAAATGATAAGCTTGAGCGCGCGCGCGCCTTAATCGTTACTTCTCGCTGTGCGGTAGCGCCTCGTTTACGGTTACGCGCGTTGCTGCGTTAGGCATGTTACTACAGGCCAAACGCGGTGCCGTGCGCAACCGTGAACGAGGCGCTACCGCGTAGTGGGAAGTTTCGGCAAACGCGCGCGCGCGGTTTTTGTGATTTTTGATCAAGACCTCGGAGAGGAAAAATTTTGAAAAAAATATATGATATTTAGGGGTCGATAATACATCGAAAAAACGAGTTTAAAAAATTGTGCCGGTTGAGATAGATAATTAAAAAAAAAATTAAGTCAAAAACGCCCGTTTGGAGGAGAAAAAATTGAAGTGGAGGGTTGTTGATTTTTTCATAGAAGGCCCTTATAAGGGTCTACCATGCAACAAAATTTCAGTTTATTCCGTCAACTTTAATTCAAGAAAAATATTCATATCTGATTTTCGAAAAAAAAAAAATTCTCGAAAACGGGGGGGGGAGGTAAGCTGAAATTTTGGTTATGAATGTTTCTCGATAGTACCCACCTACCATCCAAATATCATCAAAATCCGGACCCTGATGCAAATCGCTTATGGTAATCTGCCTATAGTGTTTATGCGAATTTTGTCAAAAATTCACGAAAAAAGCTCCTTTTTCAATCGCACATATCTCGAAATCTAAGCCAGTCACATCAACTCATAATATAAGCATTTTGTAGAGAATTTAGTGGGTTTCAATTTTGAACTGGACTATATTTTCGCAAAGATATAAGCAAAAAACTAATTTTGGGGGGTTGAGATCCGCAAAAAAGGGAACTTGCGAACGTCGCATTTGTTCTGGAATGAAGTATGGGTATCAAATACTAGGTATATACCAAATTTCAGCTTATCATCTCGTTTTGCAAGCTCGAGGCCATTTTCGGGCTAGATTGACTGGACAATACGTTATTTTCGTTTATTTTTTATACATAAACGACGAACGTTGCGTTTTACTATTTTTCATTCTTCATTCTCCGACAAAACCACCACCGAGTTGTCTTCAATTTGCAAACACCCACCGCGCTATCGTCTCTGAGCAAACGAATTTCTTCTGCTTCAGTTACCCCGCGAATATTTCACCACAAGTAGACGAAGATGTACGAGGAATTAAATAAATACTTCTTTCGCGTAACGATAAATCCAATTCGAGCGAATTTCCTCGAATACGGTGAATGAGGAAATCAACGATAGCGAGGTAGCTCCAAAGATGGCCATTTTGAGCTTGGGCTTCGACATGGACCCATCCTCTGCTTACACTTCATCATCATCGTCTCCAAAGCGCCTTCATAAACTGCCTCTTGCGGCATCTCTCAAGACCCAAAGCATCTGGACCATCAACACAGCGTGAAATTCGGCTCTACTTGTCTCCGCACCTGAACGCGAGCATCCGTTGTTTCGAAGAAACCGACAATTACTTCGTAAAAAACCTCAACTACGGTGAAACTCGTTGTTATTTTTTAACGAAGATAAAAAGTAAACATCTCGATTTTCATACTTCTGCAAACGTTTCCACACGCCCTCTACGACTACGTGTGGCATTTCCCTCTTTGGAAAAGTTGCAAATTCATTGTAGACGAAAATCTCGCGATGTTCCGGTCGACCGGCACAGGGCTGCAATTCCCGAAATACGAATAACAAATAGCATCTTTTCGAACGTAAATATCGTTCGGGAAAAGATTTATAAACATGGTCAGGCCGAAATAGCAAAGCACGTTCACGGATACTCGGGACGACCGAGCGAAATTCGGAAAGAAATTACTCCGTGTTTATACGTAGCGGAATTAGCAATGGCATATGTCCTAAACGGTGATAAATACTTATGGGTTAAGAAATAGTACTCCGCAAGTACTAAGGAAGTAACGCCGCCCCCGCGGTACAGCGCCGCCGAAGCAGGAAAACCCGCGTGATTCATGATCCCTTTTGAGGTATAGACGATACTGTTTACGTGACGTTTATACAAGTTGCATACTTAGCGTTATTTCCAAAAACTTTTCTCCTCCCCTTCGCCCAAACGGACCTTTTTCACAATTCATTTCCTTCGCCTTTAGTTACGCATTGCTATTCCAACCGTAAGCTCTACTTTCGGCAATAATTTCTCGAGGTGTCCTTTGTTGATTCTTACTTTTTTCCCGTTCTACGCGTTTTCGCTTTGTCTTTCTGTCTCGCGTTTTCGTATTCCGCAAATTTTTCCGTTTTTTTGCCCCTCCAAAGAATTAACGATTGGGTTTTAAAAATTGCATGTACCAAATACAGATTTTCAATGAACTGTTGAAAAAATCTACACTTGGCAAAACTGAAGTAAATTTCAAATTTTGATCGCATTTCATAAAATGTTAATTAATTCATCGACATCGTGACTTTTAGCCTAATTTCAAAAGAGGCACTTGCTCAGTAGGTAAGAAACTGTATGGATCGGCTAATGCTCCCCCCAAACTCCTTCACTTCCTAATTATTAATAAATTTCGAAAAGGTGACGTGTTTAAAAATCACAAAAAAACTACAAACTTTCAACCAAAAATAATAGGAAAAGGAAACATGTCGTTTTACTACTCGCTGATAACGTTCGTCGCACGGAGGTATAAATAGATGTGCCCGAGAGACTTGATTGCAATTTATTTCAATATTTTTATCAATTTTCCTCCAAAAAGAATCGGACTAATCCTGTAACTTTTTTTAAATTTTCTTTAATTTTTCTTCAAAAAAAAAAACAAGGCTAATCCTGCTACTTTTTCAATATTTTTATCAATTTTCCTCCAAAAAGAATCGGACTAATCCTGTAACTTTTTTTAAATTTTCTTTAATTTTTCTTCAAAAAAAAACAGGGCTAATCCTGCTACTTTTTCAATATTTTCTTCAATTTTCCTCAAAAAAAAAAACAAACTAAGCAGATCATACTATTTTTTTACAATTTTTTTTTACTTTCTTTCCCAAAAACCAAGGCTGACTTAGTATTTTTTTCAATACTTTTAATTACCCTCCAAAAAAAATCAGGAATATAATGTTCTCTTTTGATATTTTTTCACTTTTTCTCTAAAAAAAAAGTTTTCTTAAATTTTCTCCAAAAAAAAAAATCAAAAACCATGCTTTCTTTAAGAAATAAATTCAAAAAAAATCTTAAAAAAGTAACAAGATCTTGATTTTTTTGGAAAAAATTTAAGAAAAAATTAAAAAAAATCAAGGTCAGCTTTAATTTTATTTAAAAAAAAACTTGACTGACTTGCTACTTTTTTAATATCTTCTTTAATTTCTTTTTAAACGGAACAATGCAAACAATGCAGTATCTTCAATATTTTCTTCAATTTTCCTTCAAAAAGAAGCACAGCAAACCTTGTTATTCTTTCCAATATTTTTATCGATTTTTCTTCAAGGAAAACAGGACTAACCTATTTTTTTAGTGTTTTCTTCAATTTTTTCCGAAAAGAACAAAGCAAACCCTATTTTTTTACAATTTTTTTTCAATTTCCTTTAAAAAAAAAACAAATGCTATTTCTCCAACATTTTCTTTAATTTTCTTTCAAAAAAAAGCACAGCGAAATTCTTTCCAATATTTTCATCAATTTTTCTTCAAGGAGAACAAGATTAACCTTTTTTAAAATGTTTTCTTCAATTTCCCTTAAACAAAAACAAGGCTAACAACACTATTTCTTCAATATATCCCTCAATTTTCTTTCAAAAAGAAACACAGCGAACCTTGTTATTCTTTCCAATATTTTCATCAATTTTTCTTCAAGGAGACAAGACTTAAGTTATTTTTTTAAACGCTTTCTTCAATTTTTCTCCAAAAAGAACAAAGCAAACCCTATTTTTTTACTAATTTTTTTCTATTTCCCTTTAAAAAAAATAAGGCAAACAATGCTATTTTCTTCAATATATTTTTTAATTTTCTTTCAAAAAAAAAACAGCGAACCGTGTTATTTTTTCCAATATTTTCATCAATTTTTCTTCAAGGAGACAAGACTAAGTTATTTTTTTAAAATGTTGTCTTCACTTTCCCTTCAACAAAAACAAGGCGAACATTTTTTGATATTTTCTGCAATTTTTTTTCAAAAAGTATAGGGTCAACCCTTTTATTCTTTCCAATATTTTCTTCAATTTTTCTTCAAGGAGAACGGGACTAACCTATTTTTTTACAATATTTCTTCAATTTCCTTTCAAAAAGAACGAAGCTAAGTCTATTATTAAAAAAAATATATTTTCTTCGATTCCTCTCAAAAAAAAATTGGGAACACTAATTTTTTACAATATTTTCACCAATTTTCCTTCAAAAATAACAGGCTTAGCATTGTTTTTTTTTTGAATGAAATTGAAGGAAATGGTAAATTTTGTGGGAACTGTGTTTTGTAAACGTATGTTTATATAAGAACCATTTCGAGCTTTGAAAGCTCGCAGCTTCTAAATGGAAGAACCTGGTAAGATTGAAGTTTACATTGAAAGTACCCCAAAGTGAAAAGTTTCCAGCGGCTGATAACGACACATTTTGTTATGGCCGTCGATGGCATCATTCTTCTGAGACGGTTGCAAAACAAAAATAAGGTTTTCAAGCGCGATCATAGTAACCCCTCCTTACTCCCTCGGCAAGCCGCAATTAAATACTTTCCAAGCTCATTCAGCATCTACGTTCCTTTCCACCTTGTCCGTTCGTTTTACATACGCAACGATCATTTCACCACCTGCTACCGCCACTTACCTCCTTCCCTCAAACACACCTCATTACCGTCACCTCGGCAGATTGGAGCGATACGCAACGCGTCACGAATATCAAACGTCACCAGCGATCCCGCCTTCGCCACTCGTAGAAATAACGCGGTAATTATTTCTTTTTAACGACGCGTAATTCTATTGTCACCCTCGGTAACGCGTAACGCGTGCGGCGCGTAGCGGTAGACGGACTAATTTGCGGTTGCGGCCTTTCCCATTTCATTAACGGGAGCCAATTTGTCGTACGTCGTTCTTTTTCTCGTTCGTTATTCGACCTCCGCAACGGACAAAGAGAGGCTTTTTCCCGATGGCCTTTTTTTTTTCCTTTCCTCCTTATTTCCCATATTACTGCAACCGAGTCCGATGGGTTCGTTTTTACGTAGTTTTTCCTTATTAACGCGGCGGCGAGTTGGTAAGGCGGCGTTTTTATTACGGACCGCTAGCCACCGTGGACGGCGTAGTATTGTACTTTCGGTCAGGTGTTCGCAGTTCCCATCATTTGTACGCGGCCTTTTTCGTCGCGCTCCGCCGCCGCAACGCCGCTACGCCGCAATCGTCGTCGTCGTTAATTTACTATACACACGTATACGTTTACCTTTTAACCTCGCCGTACCATATACTTCGTACCACTAATTCAAATGCTATTTCCTTTTTATCTCTGTTTTTCTTTCGTATTCGGCGAAAAACCCCAAGGTGCTTTCGTCCTTGGGAAATTTCTACACGAAACGCGTTGTAATTCAAGTCGTCTACGCGGTGCGAGAATTAACACCGAAATGCGAAAAAAAATACAGAAAATACCTAACAAAGCATCGTGTGCTGATTCCTCGTTAGTGACAGGTTCACTCGTAAACATTCCGACGACGGTTGCATTTCGCATAAATTTACCTCATAATCGGCCATACCTGTTGGCAACTCGCCGCGCTAATTCGCCAACAATTACGCTAATCCGCGAATTATTTAACCCATACTATCTTATTTTCGCTCGACATTTACGATGTCGTTACTCGTAGCACGAACTGGCGCCCGTTCACCTCATCCGCGCTCCAACCATCGTAACTCCGGCAAGAAAAAAAGCCACGAGATTAATAACGCGAGACCACTTATTGCCACGCGGACACCGCTGTCACCAAGACGCTATTAAATTACCGTTTAACATTTTACACTCGGATGATCTCGCGAAAGCTACTTGAATTTTACGCCGAAAATGACCCAATTCATTTGAAAATCGAACTTGATTAATACGTACGCGCGAACGTGGCCGCGCTAAATCCGCGTCCGAATTACCCCGCCGCTCGTCGCCGGCCGCCGATATAATCGCGCCAAAAACTAGTAGTTTTTGATTAATGTTAAACAACGACACTTGGCCCGTATCGCACGATTGCGGTGTCATTTAAACGTAATCCGAGCCGTGAAATGCTCATCACGATTCGGTCATTACCAGCAACACGTCCACCATTTTCGTCTTGTCGTCAGCTGTGTACTCTTTAACGTAATCGTCGGTTTTATTTCTTTCTCGTCGTGTTCTTTGTTTTTAATGGCGGCGCGTTTTAGATATGGTTTCAGAGCTGCGGGCGAAAAACGCGCTCTGGCGCCTTACCCCGCTCCACAGGTAATATCGAAGCTTTTTAGTCTTCAGAAAGTAATTATTATGTTGGAATGTAGCTAATTAATTAATTTAAGGTCCATCGAATTGCAGAAATCAAAATTCTCGAAACAACAAAAATTAACAAAAAACTACCAAATTCACCAAAATAGCGAAAACATTTGCAAATAGAAACAACATTTTCTATATCGACAGAGAAGTGACAATAATCTCCCAAAATCACAAAAAATCATCTGTTCGCAAAAATTTTCTAAAATTATCAAAGTTTTTTTCAAACCTACAAAAAACGATAAGGATCGTCAAAGTGAAAAAAAAGGAAATTTACCACATAAAGCGACAAAAGTTTCATCGACCTCAAAACTTTATTAGATTATGAAAGCAGTTACAAGATTTTCAAAATTGGTAAAAAAGTGATCAATGACATGAAAAAAAACACAAAATTGAAAAAAATTTGCCATCGATTGGTCATAATAAAATTTGAAAAAAAATTGGTAGTAGGGAGGAGGAAGGAGAAGCTCAAGAATCAGCCTTCATACAAGTCCGCAACACAGTGTGACATTTTCATGTCACTTCGCGACAATGATATTCATCCGAAGACGTCATTTGATGTCACATGCCAGTCTTAACCATGCCACGTCACCGTAACGATGACTTGTAATCATATCGTATCACTTGACATGCTACCAGGACATGATCACATGTCACTTCTGCACATGACACGTCACCATGACAATGAGTAGTTATGTATGCAATGGTATGATGACATGAAAAATTGTACATCGATATACATCGTATAACACATTTTGAGAAGAAAAAAATTGACATGCTGCCATGACATGATCACATATCACTTTTAACCGTGACATGTCACTATGACAATGACGTGACATATATGGCACATAATAATAACATGAAAATATCAACATTATCACTCGTGATCATGACACTTCACCATAACAATGACTTGTCATCATATCATGTCTTATGACACGCTACCACGACGTGCTCACATGTCACTTCTGACCATGACACGTCACCACGACAACGAGTAGTCATCTATGCCATGGTATGATGACATAAAAAATTTATATTTTTCATCGGACATCGATATACGACGTATAACATCTTTTGAGAGGAAAACAATTGACATGCTGCCATGACATGTCACTATGACAATGACGTGACATATAGGGCACATAATAATAACATGAAAATATCAACATTATCACTTGTGATCATGACACTTCACCATAACAATGACTTGTCATCATATCATGTCTTATGACACGCTACCACGACATGATCACATGTCACTTCTGACCATGACACGTCACCATGACGATGAGTAGTCATCTATGCCATGGTATGGTGACATGAAAAAATTATATTCTTCATCAAACATGAATATACGACGTATAACATCTTTTGAGAGGGAAAAATTAACCACCTTGTCATCACATATCATTACCCCGCCTATTACCATGACAACACCATGTCACATCACTGGTCACCATGACCTCTCATCATAACATGATCATGAGATGTCACCCTGACAATGACTTGTCATTGTATCCGTATATTACTCATGATCATGATATGTCACCATACCAAAGACCTGTCATCTATGACATGTTATCACGACATGAAAATTTCAAGATGAGCATGACACATTGCCAATGACAACAATCATCATGACAACCGCGTGACGCTTTTTTAGTAACAATTTTTTTCAACGATTTTCGATTTTTTGACATGAGAATGTCAAAATGACGAAGTATCAATTTATTCAAAATCAAAGTTAAAATCTCTCATTTATATTAACAAATTATTAAAATTTTTTAAAAAATGGCAAAATTTCAGTAAGCAAAGTTGACAAAAATTAACAAAAATTCAATATAATCAACCCTTTGTAAATTACCGATAAAACGAAAAAATTTATATTCTTTTTGAATCAAAATTAAAACGTAATCAACAAAAAATTTTAAATCAACAGTAAAATTATGAAAATTTTATCAAATCAACAAAACAAGTTAAAAGTATCTTAATTAAATTGAAAAATTTTCAAAATCTGCAAAAAATGGTAAAAATTTGATAAAAAATAAATTAAAAAAAACTGCCCCTGCAAAAATCCGCCAAAACAAAAAATTGCAAATTGCAAAACAAAAAACGAAAATTTTCAAAAATAAAAAAAGTTCACGAAATTGACAAAACTTTTCAAAATTATCATAAAAAATAATTAAAAACTTGACTGAAATATAAAAAATGAACACATCGAGTATTTCCCCGCCTGATCAGGCGTCATGTCCTCGTAAGGCTCGTTTCGCATCTCGGGCTACTGAATTAGTTAATCACGCGGTTAAAATTCACCAAACTCGGAGTCATGTCGCTGAGATGGCAACTTCGTACATTCGCATTGTGTTACACGACCTAACCACGACCGCGGTTCGGATATTAGCCAAAGGATTGTTCCATAAAGTACACGAAAGGCGGATGCTTTTGCGAGACATAGTCGAGGTATATTCGAACGAAGCCGTTGATTAAATCCATCGCATAAATACTTAATAAAGTTATCGTGTAAGTTTTCTTATCAACTGACACCGCGCTTGCGACCGCATCGCGTATTCGCAAACACAGCCAACTCCACAAGACGAAGACCGATGCGGTTACTCGCAACGAGACTCCGACTCCGCGGCCGCGCCGGTATTTAAGAAAGAAAATGACCCTAGTTAGTCGAAAGACTAGGGTAGTAGGTCCCAACGGGTAAGGTCCCAGCATCGGCTATATCTCAGCGAACTCTGATGTCTGCGGTGGGAATAATGCGTCCCTGGTGAGATATCACTCTCATAGCTATACTGGAAAATAGTGGTCATCCTAAACTATCTTTTCCGCCTATGCCTCCTGTCTCCGTTGCTCGAACGGCGATATCCCTCTCTTTTTCGTGTTCCGTGATATTTCTTCGGCCCGCACACGTCCCGCGATGGTCTCGGTCGAGATCGCGGAAGCGGCACCGTTTCTACGGAGTAACCAATCTTGGTTGCAAATTTATTGCCGAGGATATCTACAATGTGCGTAGGTTTCGGGTGCTGTGTGCTCGTTGTACGTGCATTTTCCGACGTATTGATCATTTTAGAGTTGGCGTTTCGACGTGGCATTTTCAAAGGTTTTATCGTGCACGTGAAAATTGCCGCAATTCTTATTAAAACGAGTACGATAGATGTGGTAATGGAAATAGAATATGAAAATTATGCCTACTTTCCCCTCCCCTCCTAACACCTCCCAAAACTAGCTAACCGGCTGTTTACTTTTCCAAGTTATTACATTAAAATATTAAGTAATTTATCTGAATTATTTGGATTGAAAATTTTTTTTCAAAATTATAATATTATGTTTAAATTGATTTTAATTTTTATTATTATATTTTTTTTAACGAAATAATTTATTTAAATAATATTTTTTCAAGTTATTTAATAGTGAAGAGAGGGAGGAGAGGGGAATTAAACAAGTTTAAAAAAAGTGAAATATTTTATTATGAGTTTAATTGCGTCAATTCCATTCTTGAACTTGAAACTTATCAAATTGAAATTCGTTCATTAACCTTGAATTTTTTTTTCTTTGCAGAGAAGTTCAAGAAATTTTTTAAGAAATTTATCTCACAAGAAATTTATATTTGTTTCAATTTTGAAAAATATCAGCTTGCGTACAAGTCCGCGCAACACAGTGAGACATTATCATGTTCATGTTACTTCACATGTACCCTTCTGACATGTCATTACGTGTAAATTGTCATTAACATACATGTCATCAGAACGTGTCACCGCGCATGTTACTATCACAGCAACATGACATATCACCATGACACTATCATGACACGCCACTACAACAACACCGTGTCATATCATGACGTAACTATAACATGCCATTACAACATGCCACTGCCACTGCGACATGACCACATGTCACTAATGACCGTGACATGTCACCATGTTATGACCACATGTCAATCCGCATCCGTGACATGTCGCCACGACAATGACGTCATTATAAAATTTTATGATGACACAAACATGTCCAAAATGTTACCTTACATGTCACCATGACGTGACCGTGACATGTCACAATGACGTGACCGTGACATGTCACAATGACGTGCCCGTGATATGTTACCATGTCATGACCACATGCCAATCCGCATCCGTGACAGTCGCCACGACAATGACGTCATTATAAAACTTCATGATGACACAAACATATCCAAAATGTCACCATACATGTCACCATGACGTGATCGTGACATGTCACCATGTTAATAACAATTTCGAACCTAAATTTTTCGCAGAATTTCAAGATCCCTTTTTCGACAAAATGACTTTTAAAATTGCGTTTTACATCGAAATTCGATAAAATTCTCCTTGAGACTGTATCATTATAAAATCGCTCAATTTTTATAGTGGCTCGACGTTAATTCCACAAAATTTATGTTCATTGTAATTATTTTTCTTTTCAATGACCACAAGCATCAAAATTAGCCCCTACTTTCAAAAAAGCACCACAAAAACCAAATCACTCCATCTTTAACTCATCCACAAAACCTAGACATAACCTCTATCATCTTTTTTGTGCTCATTGCTCTAAAACGCGCCTCGACATCACCACGTAGCGCAACCGCAAACCAAAAAACCCTCGTAAAAAAAGTCACCGCGCGAGAAATCCGCCAAAAAAGCCACACATCCTCGAGACATTTAATAACCAACACGTCACGTACGTACATAAAAGAAAACCCAGTTAATACACATTTGACAAATGATTTTCACAACGTGTACCACCGTTTTCCAAATTGTTTTGACGTTTACGTGGTTTTTCCACTGAGGCGAGTCGTTTTACTAATATTTCGTCGGCATGTTTTCTTTGTTCGGTTTGCACAGGGCAACACGATGAAAGTTCTGACACGCTGGCTCAGCATCGTGATGTCGTTTTTTTTCCACGTTATGTTCTCAAAACCTCGCACCTTTTTCGCTGGTGTTTGCAGATGGCGAAAAAAAGGTGAAAAAATGGCACATTTTCCCTCATTCTTGGCTTCCCTGGTTTTGAAATTTTCGCAACACAACGGTCGACGATTCGAGTATTCCAAGCCACTTACAAAATTCCTCATATAGTTCTTCAAATAAAGATAAATTGCATCCCGCGAAAGAAAACTTCGTTTGATAAAACGAGCAAAAAAAAAACACATAACGAAGTTTTTCATAATGAATCGTGACGTAATCAGGAGCAGCGCGGAAAAGCGAAACGAAAATGGAGCTTCGGGAAAGTTACGCGTTCGGGAGGTTGTTAAAGTGTACGAAATACCATATAGAAAATGAGCTAGGTGGTCTCCGGTCGTTGGCGCGTTAACACGCCATCAATTTTACTTTCTTTTGTGTTTTCGCAACGTCCTTTGCCAATTAATCGAATAATTGGGAACTTGTCTTTAGCCATTTTTACGTACGTCGCTCCCCAACTTCCATTTTCGGTGCTCGGCACTCCGCAACGCAATAGATCCGGCTGGCTAGTTTTCGCAAAAAGGCCTGCACAGACGTGATACTTAATACCTTTGGGACATAGTTTTCTAATCCTGCGCGAGTTCACGACTTGTCCGATTACGGTGGTTTTTTTCTTCTTCTCCTTTTTTCCCATTCCGCAACGTATTCTCTCGCGTTCGCCCTCTTCTAGGCGCGCGAATCGATCGGAAACGAATTAATTACGATATAGATACGAAACGAAGGCGGCCAAAGGAGCTTCGCCATGAAACATACCGCGATACTTTTAGCGGCACTGGATTTAGGTGCGAAATTTCAACGTTCAGGTCGACGTATTTCGAGTTTTATTTTACCTTTGCTCTTATTAGGGAGTCTGAAATGCCCAAAAATAATTACCCATTTAATAATTACCGACCTTCGTCGTTTGATTTTTTTTTTACACATTGGTTATCGCACAATCACCAAAATGTTTTAATGAAAAAATTTAGAATATTCAATCATCTTTTAGGACGTCTTCGGCGATCTTACCGGCTGGAGAAAATTAGAAGGGGGAGGGGGTAAATACCCTATACCTTCCGATCGCTCCGTTACGTCCCTGGTTCTGATGACGTTTGTAATGCAGCATCGTACATCGGGCCACAAAAGCGATTTAGCTGCGTATTTCTAATTATCAGTTCCCTAACCGCAAAGGCGAAACGAAAATGGCCTTTTTTGAAGAATTTTTCAACGTAAAATTCGATTTTTTGGTCATTTTGCCCCTCATGCCGCAAGGGGAGGGGGAAGGGAGTCACAAATTTTGGGGGTACGCAAAAGATTGAGCTAGGCAATGAAATATATGAGCTTTTAATCTTATCTTCTGATCCGAGAAAAATGTTAATTTTTGTTTTATGACGCGCTGAAACCAAATTTGGCATCTTTCAGATTTGTCCCAAATCACGAGGGGGGAGGGGGGTACAAAATTTCAAAAAATGTGAAAAACTTGAGTGAGGTATTAAACTACATGTTTTCTGGTGCGCCAAACCCAAATCTGCCATTATTGTATGGATTCGAACCAAGTGGGAGGATAAAGGGAAGGCTCAAAATTCCAAAAAATGGGAAAAAATTCAGAAAAAAAGAAATAAGACTACTAAAAAACATATTTTTTCATATAATGTATGTTTTTTGATGGAATGAAACCGAATCTAGCAATATTTCTTGAATTTGTTCCAAAGGGGGGAAGGAGAGATTCAAGATCCCTCAAAAAATTAAAAAAAAATCAAAAGGGGTATCAAAACATGTTATTCAGTGCGCTAAAACGGAATCTGACAATATTCTTTAGATACATCTCAAAGGGGCGAAGGGTGAAGAAGAATTTCAAAATTCCAAAAAATGAGAGAAAATACAAAAATATTAAATCAACTATCAAAAAACATGTTTTTTGTTAAAACGCATGTTTTTCGATGCGGTAAAACCAAATCTAGCAATACTTTTTCAATTTGGCCCCAGAGGGGGGAAAGGGAAATTTAAATTCCCCGATAAATGAGAAAAAATCGAGTGTGGTATCGAACTATCATGTTTTTTAGGGCGCTGAAACCATATCTGACAATATTTTGCAGATACATCTCAAAGGGGGAAGGGGGAAGAAGAATTTCAAAATTCCCAAAAATGTGAGAAAATACAAAAAAATTAAATCAACTACCAAAAAACATGTTTTTTGATGCGGTAAAACCAAATCTAGCAATACTTTTTCAATTCGGCCCCAGAGGGGGGAAAGGGAAATTTAAATTCCCCGATAAATGAGAAAAAATCGAGTGTGGTATCGAACTATCATGTTTTTTAGTGCGCTGAAACCATATCTGGCAATATTTTGCAGATACATCTCAAAGGGGGAAGGGGGAAGAAGAATTTCAAAATTCCCAAAAATGTGAGAAAATACAAAAAAATTAAATCAACTACCAAAAAACATGTTTTTTGATGCGATAAAACCAAATCTAGCAATACTTTTTCAATTTGGCCCCAGAGGGGGGAAAGGGAAATTTAAATTCCCCGATAAATGAGAAAAAATCGAATGTGGTATCGAACTATCATGTTTTTTAGTGCGCTGAAACCGGATCTGACGATATTTTGCAGATACATCTCAAAGGAAGGAGGAGGGGGCGGGCGCAAAAACCGTGGAAAAAATTTAGTAGGTCTCAAAATGTGGGTTTTTGACGCGCTGAGGCCTAATTTGACCATATTTTTCAGATATGTCTCACAAATGGTAAAAGGTATCACCCAAACATTGATTCGAAGCAAAAAAATTTGGGGTTTTTGATTTTCAATGCATTTTGAAGCGATTTTTGGACATTTATTGCTCAATAACTCATGTAGGATTTGACAGGATTTGTCGGGAGGAGAAACATCATAAAGTGGATATATTAAAGAGTCTTCGAGGCCTAAAATTATGTTACATCCTGTCACAAAAAAATTCTATTTCACTTGAATTTTCATTTTTTTTTGAAAAAAATCAAAAAATACTTCAACTTTACACCCTAATTAAATTTTGAAGAAAAAAAACCGCAGAGTAGGCCCAATGCGCAGCTAAATCGCGATTCTGGTGAACCATGTATCGCTGCTAGATGCCAAAAATGTAGTTTTTATAACAAAAACAATAAAGTGGGTAATTAAAGACGAGCGTGATTAATTTTCGAACGAAAATTCAAACAACTAAATAAACTGACTCAGGTACATGAGTAAAACCTCCGCGAAATTCCTCACCATCGGAACTACCCAATGTCTGCACGTTGATTACCCAAGCCTGATCTCACTTCACCACACACGCCGAGTACCTCAAATGAACAAAATACTTTCCGTCATTAAGGTCGTCAAACGTCGCTGCGTACGTGACACGACACCGAGTACGCGAACACCGTCGAGAAACGAGACAAAAACAAGGGTGTCGTGACACCCTGATTGAGAAAATATCCGTCTTTTAAGGAGAATAAAAGCGAGGGATCGTATACGGAGAGTTAATTGGCTGCGAAATTGCCACTTCATGTCGGTTCGGCATTTCGCACTATTTCGCGGCGCTCCTTTATCGTCTTCGGTAGCGCGAATGTCTCATAGGCGCTACGAGCTCGTTCGTCCGAAGTAATTATCTTCTATTGATCACCATCGCGCGTTAAGAGGGTAAACACGAGGCTAAGTCAATTTTCACGCGTATCTTGTAGTATTTTACGCAACGTTCGCGTATGAGGCGCGATTTACGCGAGATCTCGTGCAAAATGTCAAAATCGCGGATCCCTTCGCACGTCGACGGGCTCGAAAAAACTCCCGACAGAAGCATCTCCGCAGCTGAATACCTTTCCGAAGAAATTCTTCTTTTCGTTGTTGGCATTATTGGATAAAGTCGCGTTTGTTATTTACAACCCTTTGTGTATACACGTTTAATTGTTACGCCGTTTAATTACCAACATCTGCTGTCAACCCTCCCGAAATACGGCACGGTGCTCTTTTAACAATCGTAAAATTTATACTTTTTAATAGCTCTTCGCCCCGAGAGCATCGTGAATGCCGTTTCGTTTGCGCCGCCGAAGCAACGAAAAAAAAAATAAGAAACGAGTTCTAAATCTCTCTCTTTTTCTCGATGACAGGTGTAAAAGCGTTACCTCGAGGAAAACTCGATAAAACTACGGTATTCGTATTTTAAATCTACGTAAACGTACCAAAAACCAGTAATGTGGTGCCGAAGTAAGTCCATATGCTTGTTGAAGCATTTGCAATCAAGTAATTTTTTCTTTTGTGTTGCAGTCGCACGTATCAGTGCACTTATTGCAGAAGAAAGTACGACTCCCCAGCAGAAATCTCACAACATATGCAGAAACATAAGAACGAACCGTTTATGAACATGGGAGTTGTTGCATTTAAATGGTGGGGGAGGGGAGGAAAGCCGAACAAATTTGCGAGTTGTTCATTTTTTGGCGTAATTATTTTTATACGAGAATTTTGAATTATTTTCGTAGGAATTAGAATGCACACTACTGACAAACAGGGCTGTCGATTTGAATCGATTGATTGATTTATTTGAATGAGAAATCGACTAAAGTAAACGAATCGATTAATCGAACGAGTTTGTTTAAATTAGACCTGTCGATTCGAATCGACTAATCAGTTATTTTTCTATAAAAATCGACTTGAGCAAACGAATCGATTAATCGATTCAAATCGACCTCAAATCAATCGACTCGTTCGTTCAATTCGATCGACTCAAATCGATTTCGTTTTTGGTTCATTCATCAATTTGAATTACACGAGCACATAGGCATAAATTCGGGTCAATTTTGAATCGATTCGAGTTGATCGAACCGATTCAAGGCGAACGATAGAATCGATTAATCGACTTCAAATCGATTGCATCGCAAGTCGATAAAACCCTAAATTGATATTCTGATTCTTTTCGAACCGACAGTCCCAATTTTAAATTGTTTCCAAGTCGACAAATCAACTCGATTTAAAATCGACCAAACTTGACTCAAATCTACTCGTATAATCTAAATCGATAAGTAAAACTGACAAGGGAATTACTTGAGGTGTCCGGCTCGGATTTGAACGGCAGTTGGATTTTTGAAAAGAGCATGTCAAAAAACCTCCAAAACCAAAATTTTAGCTGCCCAAGTTAACTTTTCCATTTTTGGCGAATTTTTGAAATTTGAAAATTACGAGATTTCGATTAAAAATAAAGAATAAAAAAAAAACAACTCGAAAAATAATTTTAAATCACAAAAGAAACATTTTCTCCCTTATTCGAACCCGCTGAATCCAAAAATCGCATTGATGAGCCGTTCTGGAGCCTCCAGCGCGATTTACATTTTTCTCCAGGAACTTCGAAATGCTCCAGAAGGCGTCCATTTGAGAT
>QBDW01005852.1:0-67753 GCA_003261595.1 Maconellicoccus hirsutus | reverse complement strand
AAAAGTAAATTAAGTAATTTTTTTATAACAATTTTTTTACAAAAATTTTTTTATATAAATTTTTTTACAAAAATTTTTTTGCTAGAATTTTTTGAAAATGATGTTTATTTTTTAAATAAATTTTAAAATTGATAAATTTTTGAACAATTTTAATTAAAATTTTTTTTAATTATTATAAATTACATTTGAAAATTTTTTAATTGGAAAAATTTTTTTGTGTTGTTTGACTGTATCAACCTGGTACATTCGAATTTATATCTATTTATTCATCTCTACGAGTCTTTATCTGTTGTATAACTGCAGTAAAATATTTGTAACATTTCCAAAAGAACAATAGCCTTTCTTAAACCCCCAAAAAAACTTCACAGACGAGGTAAAACTTAAATTAAAAATTTCCCCGCATGTAAAAATTGATAAAAGAAATTCAACCAAACATAGAAGGCTTTTGTTCGGGTTTATTTTCATTGGTAGATATAAAAAGACAATGCATAATCCCGGTCTTGGCGTTTTATATAATTACAAAAGTTACCTCGCTGAGTCTACTCCGGCGTACCCTTGCGGTTCATTATGGATGTAAATTCGAGTTTGCATTATGAGTTCATAATGATAAGGTAAAGTCCCTTTGGTGGTGCTTGCGGCGCGCGGACGTGACTTAACTTCTCATAATTTTAATAGGCTGTGACGGAGCAAAGCTTCGGCAATGGAATAAATATCGTATTTTAAGCGGATTAACCGTGTAATACGTCGCAAACCTTGAATTTGTACGAGGATTTTTGCGTGTAAATTTCGTCGCGTGGTACCTGCCCTAGTCGCGAGGTGCTTGGTGTTTGTATAAGAACGAAAATGAGCGGAGATGTGGTTGGATGTGGAGATAAAAATGAGTTATAGGAGCTAAGAGGTGATTCGAAGGTGTTTGGTGTTATGGGGTAAAAATTGGTGAAAGAGGAGGGGGGAGGTTCGTTTCGAATGTATCAAATTATTTAGTTAATATGATCGTGGTTTTAGTGAGATATCAATGTAATAAAAGATCATCCCTGGAAATATCTTTCCATTTGTTGTGAACTCTTTTAAGGATGAATATTTCGACTTGTGATCTCTCAAATGCATCTTGAAACATCGGTGTCGAATTTTATACTCCACTAAAAGCATTATTTTAAAAGTACTCCCTCTTAGTATTTTCTTATAACGTTTTACCCTTTTCTCTTATGTTTTATTATACACTTTATAGAATTTTTCTGTCAACTGGAGGATATTTTTAATGATTTTAATTATTCGCAGTAATCATTAAAAAAATGCATTAGACTATTAGTACAATATTAACGTATTTACTATGGCGCATTATAAACTCGATAATATTCGGACGAATATCGACGCAGTAAAAATAAAAAGCTGCGGAAACACGAAGCTTTAATTAAAATGCACCCTCGGAAAATCCTTAACGAATCTTACCGTTTTCAAAAGCTCAATGTAAACTGTTGCTTCTGTATGATTCGCGGAGTTTTATTTGTTTAATGCGACTTTTTAATTATTCATATTAATTTTAAGAAGCTACGGTGACGCGGCGATATTAAAAACGAAACGATTCCGAGCATATGGCTGAGCGAAGATTTCGCGTATAAAATTACGGCCGAGCGGAATTTTACGAGTAGACGCGACAGTAGGGGAATCGGAGTTTTGTACGGAAGAATGGTACCCTGTGGGTTTCAATTTGAGTATCGGGTAATTAACGAGGCGACACGGAGTACGATCTAGTTTTGAATTTAACGCTCGGAGAATGGTTTTATTGGTTGATACACTAGACTGGGCTCTGAAGTCATCGTGCCGCGTAAACTTATCGGAAGGCGTAAAGTTGGAAATATTGCGTTTTGATGTTAAGCTCGCCAATGGGGTTGGATGGTTGGCGATTTAGTGGCTATCTGTGTATTAGAGTTTTAGAGGAATTTCCGTCGCAGAAGAGGTTTAGACTATTGTTAGCATATTGGGTTACAGGGGAGGATTAATAGGGTGTTATCGGTGTTGGAAATTCGCTGAGATGGAGTTGCGAAAGATTCGCGTGTCAAGTATACGTATACAGGGTAGTTTAAAATTAGTAGATTTCCTTCAAAATGGTAGTTATGCATTGTCAAAATAGTTTGAAAACGATCAACATTTTTTTTAAATTGCACAAAATTGTCAAAATAATGTTAAAATTGCTTAAAATTGTTCAACATTTGCTCAAAATTGTGCAAAAGTTGTGCAAAACAACTAAATTACTGAAGAAATTTATTAATTTACTTGTTTTGTACAACTTTGGTGCAATTTTGAGCAAATATTGAACAACTAACAATTTTAACGATGTTTTGACAATTTTAAGCAATTTTTAACAAATTTTGATCGATTCTAAACTATTTTAACATTTTGACGGTTTTTTTTTTTTACTGTTTTCTACAATTTTTTTGTCAATTCAATCATTTTGCACAATTTTTGTGCTAGCAATTTTAACTACGTTTCGATAATTTTGAGCATTTTTAAGCCATTTTAAACAAATTTTGATCGATTCTAAATTATTTTAACACTTCTATAGTTTTTATGCAATTTTTAGCAATTTTAATTAAATTTTGTTCGATTTTAAACTGTTTTAAGAACATTTCATCAGTTTTTATGCAATTTTAAACAAGCTTTGATTAAGTTTACACTATATGTACAACATTTCGAAAATTTTGTGAAATTTTAAGCAATTTTTAGCAAGTTTTGATCGATTTCAAACAATTGTAACAATTTTTCAACAATTTTCATGTAACTTTGAGCAAATATTGAATAATTTTAACAGCATTTTAGCAATTTTATGAAACTTTAAACAAATTTTGATCAATTTTCTACAATTTTATCGACATTTTGACCATTTTTTTCACTTCTTCACAAATATTGAACATCTTTAAACAATGTCGACCTCATTTTGACAATTCAGCGCTTTTTTATGCAAATTTTTCATCAATTTAATCATTTTTTACATTTTTTATACAACTTTGAAGAAATACTGAACAACTTGGAAGATTTTAACTACATTTCGACAATTCAGTATAATTTTAAGAAATTTTAATCAATTTAGACGAAATTTAGACAATTTTTAAGAATTTTTAAACGAATTTTTCATCAAATTTAAGCATCGCGAAAGATTTCTTATGATAAATGCAAATAGTCACGAGAGTGTTTTATAAGAATTATAAAATTTCATCTTGTTCATATGATTCTTACGAAGCTATCGTGTTGGAAATTCGCCTCTTGAAGTGAAATTCTATAGCCGAGGGCATTTTTCATATCGAAGAAAATTTTCAAGCTCTTGGACGTACACAAGTATCGTCCAGTGCAGAAGTACTACTCGAATGAATATTAAAATGATAGCTTACGGTTGAGAAAGCTCGACGAACTAATTCTTATGTGTACTCGAACCCATCGAAACTTTCGGGTACATTTCAAATACGGATGCGCGGTGTTTGCAAAACACGATTACGGGTTCGAGAAGACGGCGAAAAATCCGCTCTAAGAACATTTTTAAACATGCTTTTCAAATCACTTATCGCATGAGTTTATGACTACGTTGGTGATACTTTGGGGTTGGAAAAATTCTCATGTACAGGGTTACCCCAACAGCCCTGTAGTTTTTCCTTCGATGCACATACTACACGTAATGATGATGAAGCAATATGTTTCTTTATCAATCATAAACATTTGCCGACAAGATGCGCAACCCTAATTTAATAGCGAATTTACGTTATCTCCTAAGAGCAACGTATGTAATATTGTCGCTTTTACGTACGTACTGCGTTGAAAATACGTATTCGAGGTAAATACACCTGTAGTGTACCTTTTAGGTACTTTATGAGAAGTACAACGTTAGTCGTGTTTTTCTCGAGTGTAATTTTCGTAAAAAGCTCGAGTATGTAGCAGTTAGGTATAATTTCCACGCTATGATAATTACAGCAGCATGTTTCGCTTGACATCGAGTATGGCTTTTTTCCTCGAGAGGAAATATTTTCACGGTTATTTTCCCGGAGACGGTAATTACCCGAATTGAACGTGCGTTTAGTATGATGCGTGAAATGAGAGTGATGCTTTTTACCGGTTGTCGTTCCCC
The DNA here is from genome assembly GCA_003261595.1 of Maconellicoccus hirsutus. Taxonomy (NCBI): domain Eukaryota; kingdom Metazoa; phylum Arthropoda; class Insecta; order Hemiptera; family Pseudococcidae; genus Maconellicoccus; species Maconellicoccus hirsutus. Next base: position 63,639 of record QBDW01005852.1, on the reverse strand, counting down.
CCTCTTAGGAGTTACGCAGTGTTACCGCGTTGGGCGAAACTTTGGGTTATGAGGTTACGCGAGGTGTTTAAATGTTCGTGGTTTAGAATTTATTTTATATATTTAGTGATAATATTTTTAGTGTTTTTTTTTTTATTATTTACTAAATAGTAAGACGAGGTCAAGTTTGATTAACTAAAAAAATAGAATTTCAATTCCCACTGAGCTCTTGAAAAAAATCCCTTAAAAGTGAACTCGTTCATTTGCATAAAAAATCTAATTACCAAATTTCACATCGGTTTAACGTCGGACATAGCGCGTTTGCTGCAGTCGTAAAATAAACGAAAAATATTAATAAATTCGCGGCAAAGTTTTAAACCCATTTGGGTACTTTTGGAAAGAGGAACAAAAATAGCCGTCATTATTTTACTTTTATAATTAAACAACGCGTCGGGCCTTTTTGTATATGAAAAAAGGTTCGCCAAATAAACGTCGTACTTATGTACACAAAAATGGTAAAAAGTTTTATAAAAGCTGAAGCTTATTTTCCGCGCTATATAGAATTTCCGATGTAACATGTACCATCTCCTGGAGCCTACTGGAGCTTTTTCGCCCGTTAAAATATCCAATATAGGAGGATAAGCGTTGTTACGTGATGAAGTTGTATATAGCGCGTAGATAGCGTATAGTATTGTGTTATTTTTTTTAATTTCGGCGTACGTAGTATTTTTTTGGGTGTTCGTTATGTATGGTACACGGTGTACGGGATTAGAGTAGCCTTTGTGTTGAGTAAATGCGCGAAACGTAGCGAGAAATTCGAATTAACGAGCTTTGACCGGGAGTGATTTTTATAAGCTACGTTTTGACGCATCTGCCGAGTAATGTAACTTCTAAGAAAGTTTTTTTCAAGCGTTTTAATGGATGTTCGAATTCGTATGAGAGTTTCGTCATGTGTGCGTGTGTCGAGAGTTTTAATGCCTTAAATGGAGCCGTCTGCGAATGCCGAATTCAAGGAGTTTACGATTGGTGCAATGTGGCGTTTTGTAAATGGTTTAAGTAATTTGGACAAGATGGTGATGGAAAATTTTGTAAATGAGGCAGCATTTGATTGCGATTTATAATTTTTGAGCAGAGTTTAAAAAATCAAAGAAATATATTAAATGATCTAATACTAATGAGTAATGACTTACAAAAAAAATACTACTTGGTCATTTGATAAAATCAAAAAGGAAATTAAAAAATATTCATAAAACGAGCATTGGAAAATTATTTAAATTTTATGGAAACAATGCTTTGATGCAAATTTAAAAAACAAAAAAAATTGCTGCTGATCCGATGTTTAAAAAATTGAAAAGGTTGATAGCAATGATCAAATTTAATTCAACATTTTTTATTTATAATTTTTTCATGTTCAAAATTTAATATGTATTCCTTTTTTAAAATCGTACTTTTTAATTCATATAAGTATTTAAACAAATTTTTTTATTTATTTTTAAAATTTTTCACTATAGTAAAAAAATTGATTGTATTGTTAATTTTGGTTTTTGTATTATTGTTTTGAATAAACTCATTTAGTCAACTCAAATTTTCATTTTTTTTCCTATTTTTTTTATTTATATTTACTTTGTTGTTCGCAAAAAAGCGCTGCGACTCTGTAGGTTGTTTTTATATCAAGTATTTTTTCCTCATTGAAAAAAACTTTCAAAATTTCAATAAATATTTTCTTTATTCAATTTTTTTTAATAAAAAAAATCATTACATAATTAACCGGTGCTTTGGGAATGTTTGAAAAAAAAAATGAAATAATTATCATGTAACCAAAACTTTGACAATTTATAAAAAAATAAAAAAAAAAATCTATAATAATGCGACATAGTCTAAAAAAATTTTAAATATTCATTAAATCAGTGTTTTGAAAAAATTGACAAAAATCGAAGAATCGCCTTAAATAAATGAAAGAATTGAAAAAAAAATTCAAAGGACCTGTACCTGGACAAAATGAAAAAAACTAAAAAGATGGTTGTGAGAAGGTTCTCTCACAAAAATTTAAAAAATTAAAAAATTTTCGTCGGGTAAGTGCATTGATGAAATTTTAAAAAACTTTAAAAAATTTAATAATATCTGTAGAAACGACAGCACGATGATAAAAATTAAAACAATTGCAAAACTTTCACTTGACCATTGTTTCTGAGGTGAAAAAAATTGAAAAATGTTCATAAAATTAGTGTTTGATAAAAAAATTAAAAACATGCCCAGGACCAATTTTTTGATTTAAAAAAAATTTTTAGATTTTCATAGGACTATACTTTAGCATGTTTGTCTAACTTTTATAAATGAATTATTACGAGTAGTAATACAAATGGCAAAAAATGCCATAGGAAAAAAAATTTCATCAATCATCATAGAAATGAAAAAAATTTTCAAACGAAACAAAATTTGTCAAAATTCATAAAAAAACAAAAATTGACCTTTTTTCCAAAAATTTGCCAAATTAGTCGTATCAGAATTGCTCATAAATATTTGAATGACGACTCAATTCCTGTTTCGTTGCTGATCGATGATGTCACCGATGTTTTAAAAAATATCAACGAATTTTCGCGAGGGAATAAAACGTGGATTGAATATATTTGTCGGTGAGCACCTCTTCCGAAGATGTCTAAAAGCACGACAATGATTCATGTAAAAAATTCCCTTTGATGTTATATTCCTCGAGTAACTTTTACGTACACCGTGTACCTATTAGAATATAAGTAATTCGACGGCATGTGCGCGGAAACGACGAATAATTGAATAGTTCATAAGTACTCAACCAGTCGTTTGGCGTTGTTAAAATAATAATTAATTAAATCGTCTTCTTTAATTTAGCACCGACGCGTCGACAAGCTCGCGAATATTAACGCCGAAGGGCGAGACGTCGATGCGAGACGAAGAGAGCGAAAAAAAAATGCGAAAGAGAACGAAAAACACGCGACACCGACGACGGCTAATTTATGCAAACGAGAAAATTTATGGTTTGTTGTTTTTTAACGCGTGCAATAAAAATTAAACGAGGATGAAAAAGCGCCGCCGCCGCATATACGTCCTAGCCAGCGACTACCGCCGAAATATCCAAAGGGAGGATGGGGAGAGCGCGAAAATGAAAAAGTTTCAAATTAAGGAAAAAACCCACCTTCGACGATGCGAATTAAACGCGAGAAGAAGCGTTTATCCGGCATTTGAAACGGATGCGGAACGTACCCGGGGTATTTTATATACCTTGACCGGGTAATAAAAATATCCTAATGCGATAACAACCGACTGGCCGTGTTAAATGCGCCGTATCTAACGACTTTATCAAAACACGCGATATTTCTCGTTATAATTCGCGATGCCCCGCGGTACGCGACGGTCTCGGAAGCTCATAGTATTTTCATTAAAAGAAGTCATCAATTTTTCAAATCGGACAATAGTCCCTTTTGGGATGCGTCGGCGTTTTTTTATGCCTCCGCGTTTAATTCGAATAATGCGCGATACATCAAAAGTGCGCTTTTTTCGTAATTGCAGTCGAAAGGCGGACTTTCGTGTGTCGCGGGTACATTGGAAAAGTTTTCTTATAGTGCAACAGAGCGTATTGTACATCGCGACCTACGAAGAGGGTGGCGTTTCACGAGCTCTTATTCCATGTTAATAGCGCATTATCACGTGAAGTGACACAGAAGCCGGTTAAATTATGGCCATAAAGAGTATTTTTAATTTAAGTCGAAAGCATCGCCGCCACGACGAGAATTCGTAGAATTCGCGAGACGACGCGTCGACACGAGGAAAACTCAACGGTGAATTGTAAAATTGACTTATTTTTTTCTCAAACGTGCAAAAGGGAAAAAAAAGATCGAAACAAATTAGAAGAATTTCGCCGAGTTCATCAATGCCAACATGAATAGTAAGGTTCGAATTTAGCTGCTCGTCACGTATCTAACTTTCTTCGCAGCCGCGTTCAACTCACGCTAAAACCAACTCAAAATATGTACGTGTCTGTCTAAAAAAAAAAAGCAGGAGCATGTGCACACAAAGGAACATAGTCGGGAAGGATGGAACACGTCGAATTTTCCTATTTTTACTGCTACGTGTTTTAATGGGATACGTGTTTTGAGACAGTACGATACGTGATGGAGAATTACACTCGAATCTGAGGTAATTGCGATGTAAAAATTTGCGCATTTTAAACGCACGTTTGTATAATGAGAACTCGAGTGAGATTTTGGATGAGTTACGTGGGAAATTGGAAAAGTTGAGATGTAGGTTTTGTGGGATGAGAAAAATTTCGTAATTTTGCATTTTATTAAATATCGTCTCCGAGGATCTGTGCTCGAAATTAGCGGTGTAATTGAGTTCCATTTTGAGATGATTCGTGGTTTTCTCAATGTCTCGAGGTGCATTCGTGAGGAGAAGCTAAATTAATTTTTTTTAATTAAATTTTTTTTCTTTGATATTCAAGGATGAACGAGACAAGAGTTGATTCCTGGAAAAGGAAATTTTAATCAGCAAAAAAATTGATGTTCAGGTTTTTACTTTTTTTTTTTTTTTTTTGAAGTGAAATTTCAACAAAAAATGGCAAAATTTAGAATAACTAATAATCGATGATATTTTAATGTGGAGAAATTAAGTGTCTTTTTATTCTAAGGGAATTTTATCATCTGAGGCATTCAATCTCACGCCTCACCCTCCCCAGCTATCTTCTTTTCTACCAATGGTTGTATCAAAAAATTATGGGGGGACTTTGAACGTACGGGGTCCCTCCTAAATGTGATTTTTATAAAAACCAAAATCATGCCAGTTTGTTGTGAAAATTATTTTGGGAATTTTACTCAAAAATTACTCTAAAAGAAAATCATAGGATATGCTCTGTTCGTCTGCTCAAGGTGACTACAGACTAGATTGTAAATTTGAGAAAAATTTCATTTTCTGTGTTCATATCATAGACGTACATTTGATACTGTAGATCTGTCGTGAGAAAATATTTAACGTTATTTTTTCACTTCGTTTTTTCGTCAAAATGGATGAGATTATTGGACAGGTACGTTTTAGCGAGGTTGTTAGACGCCTTATATTCCAGATTCCTTCTAGTGTACTGACTTTTTTCTGTAGCGCAACCTGGTGCCCATGTCCACTGTTATGCCTCGATATATCGACGTTTTTATTTTTGCGATATATTTCGTTTTCGAAATGAAAAAACTGGGGTTATCTGCCATTGCGATATTTCGTGCTTTCGAAATATGAGTTCGAATTCGTAGGAGAGACATTTTCCATCAACTCGGAATTGAGTAAAAAGAAAAATTTCATCCAAAGGTGTTTTGATTTTTCAAAAAAATACGTGAAAATCAAAGAGTTGCTCTAGAAGAGAATAATTTACCACGTTTACAAAATATTCCATAAATATATTTACACATTATATTCAAAATAGAGTAAATACTTCTTTGTAACCAACTCCTTCGTACACCGGTCGTTCACCTTGTGGATATATATCCGAAGTAGTATGTAATTTGGTGTAATTTTTATTCAATAAAAATGAAAAAGCTTCGAACTATATGGGAAGAAAAATTATCATGAAAATAATGGGTATTTCTGTTGATTCGACATCGCTTACCTGACTTTTACCAAGAATGCGAAATATTGGAGGAGTTATTTCGAACGCGCATTGGTATTGCTTTCCAGTTTTTATATCAGTGTACGAGCTTGGATAACCCCAGTAATTTGCGGATAATACGTTGGTCCAGAGATACAGCAGGATTTCTGGAGCGACATACACCTTGGTTCCGGGAAAACGAAACAGCGGCAGTAATATTTGAAGCGGGATGAAGTACACGTTTGGTAGAGGACTCTGGATTTGAGAAATTTATTGGCATGTCTTATGGAAATCGCGAAATTTCAAAGGATTACTTACGAAACCAATCATATAACTCAAGATGAAAACGCCATCTCGATGGTTCTTAGCTTCGTCCAAACTAGCGTATTTGGAATTGTGATAAACAAACTGTAGTGTAAGGGGTGTTCTGATGTGAAAGAATAAATTAAAGGAGGTTGAGAGTTAATTACAAGGATTTATTCAACCTACCCTTCTCCATCTATTGTACCGTAACTCCGTCCATTTACGTCTTGATTGATGTAAAATCGAAGGAAATTGAATATGAAGTAATCACCGCATAGTTCACCTCCGTACATTGCTCCTCCACTGATTACATTCGGATTTCCGTGAACTTCCACTAAAGATTTTTGCAAGGTTGAAGGCTGATGAAGGTCTTTGAAGCGATAATTACGAGTATAAGATATATTTTACGAGCGTATCCTGTATTCTCAGCGAATAATGGTCCAAATACTCCATTTTGTATCACCAGTGGTTTGCTGGTGTTTACAAGGGTGGTTTTCCTCGAGTCTATTGCTATCGGACCATAAGTCGGATACGGTAGAGGTTTCGTTGGTACGAAGTTATTACACTGATTCGAAGAATGTGGATGTGATTCTGAAACGTTAAAGTAACATTATTCGCGATCATTTTTAATTTTTTGAATACAATTAAATGAAACTTGCCAACGATTGATGAAAGAACACCCGAAATTATGTAAATCAAAGCGATCTTGGATATGAATTTATACTGCATTTTTTCCCTTTTTTTCAAAAAGTAAATATATCTATTTGTTATGTTTGACTAAAAAGTGATTCCAGTGTCGTTGTCGTCTTCCCTTTTATAGGCACGAATACAACTGATTGACAATACTAGCGAAATATTTTCACTATCTCCCTTTAAAAAACGTAGTACATGAAATTTTATCTGTAAAATATCAGGAGAAAACTTGCAAAAATGATAAAAAAATTGTGGTAGTTATGTTGAAATTCCGTTGAGGTGATATTTTTCGCTTCTTATCTTGAAATAAAGTACTTTCAAATATCGCAATACGGCGTTACGACTGTGATACGAGTATATTTAAATTCTTCTTAATTTACCTACTCAATTACCTATATAAAAGTGTAGCCGGAAATTAATCAGTGGAAGTTGAAAGATTTAGGAACTGAAGAGATGGTACATGGAGGAAGGCTCGTTTTTAAGTCCTTGAAGTTGGTTGATCCGTTCGTTGGGTGAGAAGTGCAAAGAACAGAATATTCGGTATTTTGTGGCCAAAATGGAGAATAAAGAGTTCAGGGGGTATCTAACAGGTAGCGAAAGTAATGAAAAAGTGAAAAAGTAGTGATTTTAAAAATTGGTTATAAAAGTAGTGAAAAAGAAGTGAATTTTGTCAAAAAGTAGTGCTAGAATGAAAAAACCCGAATATTTTTGAAAAAATTATAGGTTCGAAAATTGTATATTTTTGATAAATGGTTAGCAATTTTTTATGAATTGAAGGCCCTGTCGAAATATATGACGTCATGCTTATATTTTATTCAATTATTTTTATAATTTTATTTTGATGGCTTTATAAATGTTTGATTTTTTTTAACCCAAATTTTCTTTTAGTCTGAAATTTGACCTCGTTGGTGGAGGAAGGGAGGAGGGTTAAGTTGAGAAAGGGTTTTTGAAAATTTGGAAAAAAAAGTAGTGAAAAAGTAATGATTTATCAAAAAAATTCCTATAAATACCTTGGTTGAGAGCCAGTGTTGGAGCTGACGGATGATGGATGATTTGTTGGGGCCATGGAAATGAGTTAATGCTTCTTTAGAACAAAATAGAGGAAAATTGTCTATATTTACTTAAAAATTTCCGGGTCTTTTTCGGAAAATCGGGTACGGAGCAAATGCCCCCTTGCCCCGTCATGGCAGTTCTGGTAATATTTTTCTTTTGCGCAGTTTAAATGTTCGCAATAATTTTTTTGGAAAGGTGGAATTTTAACAAACTAAAAAAAAGTTCTTTGCTGCAGAAATATCACATCAATTTCCGGTCTTTATTTATGCGGATATATTTTTAGAAAATTTCTACGAAAACCTTGACTTTGGGGTAAAAATGATAAAAACTACATTGTGAGTATGCTTTTTCTAATCTTTACGACTCATGCTGTTAAGACAACGAATTTTTTAAAATCACGTGATACTTATCGGTTTTTGCAAATTGTGATTACGATTTCCCCGACGATACAGCAAATCTTGAAATTTTGAAAGTATAGGTAATGATGATTATAAAAAAGTAGGTAGCAGAATATACGAAGATGGATGTGAAATGTGATGAATTTCATCGATAAAAATATGTATATAGGCAGTTAGGCACTAAATCAGTCGATGTCAAATCAGCTAAAAGTCGAACTTTAAAAAAAAATTGTCGTCTTTAAATCGATGTTGGGAGTTTTAATGTAAGAGTAGGGTCACGGGTGGTTAGTTGACAATGAATGTTAGTTGTCAAATCACATTTTAAAAAAGCTACGCGAACGTTATCTACACGAAACATTGATAAAAACTTAATTATATACCAATTAATGGTCCTACTTAATATTGGCAACATAGCATTTTTTCTGTTAACACAATTTTAAAAAAAGTGATTTTTCATGTTTGATGAAAAACTTGTTTAGGTTGGTACATTCATGTTTTTACTGCAACATTTCAATCAAAGGTAAATAAATTATATATCATTTTAAAGGTAATTTTAAGTAGAATTCGACAAAAATTTGTTCAATTGATAAAAAATTCAAATGGAGTCAATTTTTTCAAAGAAAGGATATAAAAAGCGAGGTTGCAGGTTGACAAAAAAGGGGGTGTTGTTAGTTGTCCAAATAACGTTTTATTTTTTCATCATTTTTAGATGGAATCTCATAGAAGAAATCGAAAAAGGAAGACTGATAGAGCCTAGAGGACAATATACAGCAGATCAAATAAATAAAGCTGTAGATCTTGTTATAGAAGGGCATTGTGTTCTTTTAGTTTCAAAAAAGTTTTAAATTTTTAAATTTTTATTTCTGTGAAGTAATTTTTTCATTTTTTTTTTTTTGCCAAATAAAACAAAAATTATACACGATTAAGTCGATATTTCATTGATTTTTTTTGGCAAATTAAAAAAAAACATGGCTAGTTAATAAATTTTATGGTTTGACTACTAACAATGGCCTATTTGACAACTAACAACCAGGGTGGTTGTTAGTTGTCAAAAAAAATCATTTCATATAATCTACAATAAAAATTTTTTCAATCAACGTAAATTCAATTTCTAAAAAAGAAAACACGCGCAAAGAACCAATCTTCAAAATGAATCCAAAACTTTGAAAAAATATTCATAAATGAATTCAAAATCTTAAAAAAACACTTTTGCTTGTCAACTAACCACCCGTGACCCTAATTGATTTTTTAGATGTATTTTCAATTTCGTAATACATAATTGCTTTGAAATTTTATTTCAGAATTTTAACGTAATTCACCAAACCATCTACAAAATAAATACTCGACTATAAAAAATACTTTATTTTATTTCTAAAACAATTTCTTTTCATAGAAACGAATTTTTTTGTTAATGTAAATTTTTTCTCTAAAGATCATTAACTTAATCTTCTATCGGTGGTAATTTTTTCACCCATAAAGAACGAATTTTTCTGCATATGTAGTTGCTTCCAGCAATTTTCTTTCGCCTTGCGGATAAATTTTCGATATTGTTTGTAATTTCGTACCATTTTTACCCAATAGTGTTGAGAAAATTTCAAACTGCGTTAAAAAAAATAAATATTAAAATTGCAATTTGTGAAACCTTCGAGACGATTTAACGTTTTACTTGGTCTCTGCCGAGGATACGGAAAATAGGAGCAATGATTTCAAACGCGCATTGATACTCCTTTCCGGTCTTCACATCCAGATACGAGCTCGGGAAACCGTAGTAACTTGAGGATAATACATTTTGCCAGAGATAGAGAAAAATCGCTGGTCCGACGATGAGTTTAGTGCCGGGATTACGAAATAATGGGAATACTGGTTCGAGGGGGTAGAAAAGCAAGTTCGATAGGGGAGCCTGGTGATGAAGGAAAATTCATAGTGTATTGTGTAATTTTTTACGTGTGAGTGTGATACTTACGAAACCAATCAAGTAGGTGAGAATGAAAACACCATCACGATGCTTCAAAGATTCATTAAAATTTTTATATTTCGTGTTGAAGTAAATATACTGAAGGGATAAAGGTGTTCTGCAAGTATTGTCGATGTGTTAATATTTTTATTAACGACTAAAAAGTCATGTTTTTTCACTTACGACTCTCCGTCTATAGTGGCGTAACTGCGTCCGTGTATGTCTTGATTAATATAAAAACGAAAGAAGCTCAGTTTATAGTTATGACCGCATAGTTCACCACCATACATGTATCCTCCGGGTCCAAAATCATCCATTATAGTTCTATGAGCTTCGACTGAAAAATTACGGCGAGAGTTTATGATTGGACATTTATATGGAAGTTAATCAAACATGGAAAAAATGAATATATTTACGAGCATATCCGTTGTTCTCTACAACGAATGTTCCCAATACGGCATTTTGGATTACCAAAGGAGTGGCAGTCTTAACAAGAGTAGCATTTCTGGTGTCGATGGCTATTGGACCATAAGTAGGATATGGTAGATCCTCCGTTGGTACGAAATCACACAGTTTCGATGAAGAATGTGAAAATGACTCTAAAAAGTTACATCGAGTGCATAATTATAAAAAAATATTTTCATTTGGAAAAAAATTTGTTTAAAAATTTTCAACTAACCGACATTTTGTGAAAAAAAACTAAAAAATGAAATCAAAACGAGGTCAAGTATCATGTTACGTGACATTTTTAAACCTGCATCGTCTAGTATCGTTGGATATTTGAATGAAAGTGATATGGTGGAGTCCCTTTTTAAAGGCATAAATTAGAAAATTTTTTGCGAACCAAGAAACACCGTAAAATGTTATCTGTTACTTGTAAAATCGTGAAAATTTTTCATTTCACGTAAAATTGTTCAATGCGAGGTGCCGATATGGTAATATTGTTCTTAGAAATGCGGAATTTATCGATGGAATTTACAATTTATTTATGTTCATGGTTCAGTTTTGATAATTCTATTTCGATATATCGATTTTAGTACTTGAATTTTAATATTTAATTTCAATGTTTTGATCTCGATTTTATGACATCAATTTTTATATTTAAATATACTGTATATTTATATTTCAATGTTCCCATATTGACTTCGATATTTCAAGTTGAGTGTTTAAATTTCATTATTTTTCGATTTCGATGTTTCGAGTTGAGTGTTTCAATCTCGATATTTCAGATTTTAATAATTCAATTTTGATATTTCAATGTTCATATTTTAATTTTGACAATTCCATTTCGATGTATCGATTTTATTATTTAATTTTTAATATTTCGATTTCGATGTTTTGATCTCGACTTTATGACATTAATTTCGATATTTCAAGTTTAGTGTTTCAATTTCGATATTATAGATTTTAATAATTCGATTTCGATATTTCGATGTTCATATTTCAATTTTGACAATTCCATTTCAATGTATCGATTTTAGCATTTAAATTTTAATATTTCAATTTCGATGTTTTAATTTCGATTTTGATATTTCCAGTTGGGTGTTTCAATCTCGATATTTTTGATTATAATAATTCGATTTTGATATTTCGATTTAGATGTTTGATTTCGATATTTCGATGTTCATATTTCAATTTTGACAATTCCATTTCGATATATCGATTTTAGTATTTAATTTTTAATATTTTGATTTCGATGTTTTAATTTCGATTTTGGTATTTCGATTTAGATGTTTGATTTCGATATTTCGATGTTCATATTTCAATTTTGAGAATTCCATTTCGATATTTTTATTTTAATATTTTGATTTCGATATTGCGATGTTCATGTTTCAATTTTGATGATTTTATTTCGATATTTTGATTTCGATAGTTCAATAAGGTGTTTAATAACTTCAAATTTTCTGAAATTACGCCTTTTTTTCAGCAAGATTTGAGTGACTTAAATTGCGCAAATAGAATAAAGTATGATGAAGCGTTCTTTTTTTTATTTTAGAATTTTTACTATAATCGAGTTGTTGGAATTAATATACAGTATCTGTGATAATGCGAGTAAATGTATTTCATCATCTTTATAGTTATGATATTTAATTAAATGCAATTATATGTAGATGTAGCTATAGCTTAAATGATGCTCGGAGTCTGCGTAAATCCTAGTCCCGATATTATTTTCCTATTTCCTGTTTCTTGAAGAGGTGCCACAGTTTCTATTTTGGTACCATTCCTATTTAGTAAAGATTGAAACGCTTCCAGCTATGAAAAAAAAAAACAATGATTAACAAATCCGACAAACATATCGAAGAGTTTTCCAAAACCAATAGCTCCGTCCTCACTTGTTCTTTGCTAAGTAACGGATAAATTTTTGATGTTTGGATTATATAAGCGCACGGGTATTGTGTACCAGTTTCCAAATCCAAGTAAGAACCGGGAAATCCATAGTATTCGTTGGTTATAGGAATTATAATATCGAACCATGCGTACAACAAAATCTCAGTGACATACGCTTGGGCTCCAGGGTAATGAAATAATAAACGAATCAATATATCGTCTAATATAAATAATAGATTAGGAAAGGGTTTCTGCAATTATGATGAAAATTTGAAATCACTTGGAAATTAACGTAGAAACGAAAGTATTGCTGAAGACGCTTACGTAAGTTAACATGTAAGTGACTATGACTACTCCATCTGGATGGTGTATGGCTTCCTCAAAAGATGGATATTTCAAGTTCCAGTAATGCAGAGCAATTGTCAATGGTGATCTTTAAATCATAGAATTATGAAAATTTGTATTTATTACCCTTGGAAAACTTACCCTTTGCCGTCTAATTGATTGTAGCTGCGTCCATCGAGATCTTTGGATATGTAAAATCGTAATTTATGGAATGTGTAGATGACGCCACATAGTACTCCTCCGAAAAGTCTCCCTCCGCTGATTACCTCAGGGTTACCGTAAACTTCCACTGGAAAAGTTGATGCCAGGAGAAGCTTAAGAGATTCTGTTCTTGTTTCTGTTTATATAACACTTACAAGCCAATCCGGTATTTTTAACTAACAAAGGACCAATAACTCCTAGTAACAGATTCACCGGTGTGGAAAAATGAATCTTTTGGACATCTTTCGTGATTATATTTATTGGACTATTGTACGTTTCATTGGAGTTGGTTGGTATCAATGGACAACATGGTGAGGTTTTTATAGCTAAGAAGAAAAATAACGATAAGGGATTGTATTGATAATGCATTTATATGTAAGTCAAGCTTACCAGAATTCTGCCAAAAAAGACTCAGGAAAATGCTGAACGAAAGTACTCCAAATGTGTGTTTGTGCGGCATCCTTCAAATTAGTTGGAACCATTGATATTATATTATATTTCGTTGCTTTTTTTATATCTACAATCCGCAGTTTAAAAGATACTATTGCAATCTATTACCAAGGAGAATCGTAAAAGTGTAGATTACCAAAGTTAACATGTCTAATTTTTGAATTATCTATTGTCACTTTGGCAGTGACCTTGGATATCGAAAGAAAATAGCTGATAGAAAGATAATACGGGACTTAAAAAGTACTTTGCCATTGTCGGGTCAATTCTGTTGCGTTGTAGTTCTCAGATTGCATACGTCTTTTTTGGCTGGCGTTGTCTATTTCAATTTACAAATGGTCAATTTTTGATTAAATGATTTAATTAATATTTGAAAGAATAAAGGATCTGTCCTTGTGCAAAAAAATAAACAAAAAACAGTTATAAAATATTAAAACACAATCCATTTCCATTTTTTTAATTTAAACAAAGAAATTCTATACAAATAAAGTATATGAGGGTACACCAGACTTGTTAAGTACTGAGTCCTTGAACAAGATGTAAATTATAAATAATTTTTCTAACATTTATCCAACACGACAGTAGAATATTTTTCAATTATTATCTTCTCGCGGTTTCTCGCCGATTAAAATACGGTGAATACTCCTTTAAATCCTTCGGCTAAGGTAATTGGTCTTTGACCAACTGGGTACAAAGGCTGCGAATTATCTATCTTCTTTTTATCTGCGCCCTTCATTTGTAGAAAAGAATGCCGGAACTGGACAAAGAGGAAATTCCAAATAAAGCATCTTTTAGAAGTGAAATTCAACAAATCCAAAGCTTACTTGCGACTCTCCCAAAAAGTGAAAAGTTTTAGCTAATAATATCTCGATGGCGCATGGGTATTGCTTTCCGCTCTCCAGATCTATGTACGATCCTGGATACGCGAAATATTGATGGACAAATGGTACTCTGTAGAACCAAGCGTAAACAAGGGCTTCGTTGACGTAAAGCTGCGCACCAGGTTCGCGAAGAAGGAGATTGATCAAAATACCAACTGGTGTGAATAAAGGATTTGGAAGTGGAGTCTGCAGCAGTAAAAAATAACGACTCTCAAAACGAGACAAATCACTTGAAATGTAATATGAGCATTGGCCTTGCTTACATAAGTAGATTGGAAGTTCTCAATGACCACGCCATCTCGTTTATATAGAGAGTTGTTGAATGAGCCGTATTCTTTGTTGTAGTAGATTATACTCAAAGTCAAAGGTCCGCTGTGAAGAATATCATGATTGTAGTTGTGGAATTGCAAATAGAAAATATTCTTGGGTGAAGCTTGCACAAGTTACCCTTTTCCATTGATCGCTGTGTAGCTGCGTCCTTTAACATTTTGCGTAAAGTAGAACCGAGCTTTGTGGAATATGAAATATTTACCACATAATACTCCACCATATGTGGCTCCTCCACTTAGTACCTCTGGATTACCAAATACCTCAACTGGAATTTTATATCATGTGGTAATGATATGCGAATGATTTTAATCAAGGAATCGAGCCCACTTACGAGCATATCCCGTGTTCTTCACGAGTAACGGACCGAAGAGTCCATTTTGTATGAATAACGGCTTTGAGATATTTGCTCGTATGGCTTCGTGGGTGTTCACATTTATCGGAGAAGATGTATCATAAGGTAGAGGCTTTGATGAGAATAGATCGCATACTGAGGAATGCGAAGAATCCGAACCTGTAGCTTGAAAATTATATTGAATTTTAGCTCAGAACCAGTGAAAAATTACAAAAATTGGCACTCACCGATTGCCCAGAAAAAATTATTGGAGAAAAACACAACGAAAATAAAAACCACTCTTTGGAACATTTTTACCAAATGATCGAAAATTAATACTCATCGTTGAACAATTCTTCGACTATTTATACTTTCATTTTTCACTATCTTTGGGTTGAACTTCACTAATCGGTCATTTTCGAAATTTTTGTAAAAATGAAAAAGTCTCGTTTACACGCAAATGTTTTTGAAACATGATTTTTTTTTAGCCAGGGAAAGAGCCATTTTTTTAACGTAATCAGCAGGTGATTTCGCTAATTCGGGTGAATTTCCTTTGAATTTTCTCTTTTCATTGATATTTTGAAAGTTCTTAATAATTTTTATTACACTTTCGAATTTTTCTTTGTGAATTAAAAATGTGTTACTTTTTTTTATCAATCATTTGCATCGTATAAATTGCAACGTTTTCGTCTTTCCCATAAAGTCAGTGGAAATTCAACCAAAAAAACAAAAAAAATCGCACAATGTAAAATTATCATTTTTTAATCGCCAAGGCCTTATCTATGGCTTAAGTATTGAAGAAAAATGGTGAAAATTTATAAATAAATGGAAGTCATACGAGGTCAGATAACGAAAGGGAAGGTTCAATGTTTGGAAATATTCCATTTATTTTTGTAGTTTAGTTGAATGGATATTTTTCATGTAATTCATCATGTCTCTTGAAGTAGGACGAATGAGAGGTAAAAATACTATTTATTGGCGTTTTGGTAACGGATATTTTTTCCAATTATAATTAGACAGTGATTATATTTGAGGAAAGGGGGACAGGGATTGTGTCAGATTGTACTTTAGCCTGATGAAAAAAGGACAAGTATTTGTTAACTATTGATAAAAATACGATATAAACTACGAATGGAAAATTTGTGCAATTTTTTTTGTATTCATGAACTTTCCCAGTTCGACTTTTTTCAGGTATAGGTACTTTTGAATACATTTCATGTTTTCAAGTTTTTTAATAATGACAAAACATTATGAGTACATTTTTGAATCATTTATTAAAGCCTTTGTCAATGTAAATTCTTCATGCTTGTGTATGAATCAAAATGGAATGAAGAGTCCTTTAAATCCATTTGCTTTATAAATCGGTCTTTGGCCAGTTGGATAAAGGGGCTGTGAATTATCTAATTTATTGTGATTCACGTCCTTCAACTGCAGAAAGGACTCTTTGAACTGTAGAAAAATATTCATGTGAATCTCCTCATATTGAGACATCAACAAACCCCCAAACTCACTTGCGATTTGCTCAACAAATGGAAATTATTGTCGGTTAAAATAACAGTAGCGCTTTGGTACTGTTTACCAGTCTCCAGATCAACGTAGGATCCAGGAAAAGCGTAATAATCGTGTATAAATGGTATTCTATCGAACCAAGCATAAGCAAGGCCTTCGTTAACGTACATTTCCGAACCGGGTTCGCGAAGAAGCCTGATTAAAACGCCAACAGGATCGAATAGCAAATTTGGTAACAAAGACTGCAAAATTTAAAAGCTCACGAATTGGTTTAAAAATCGAAGCTGAGGATACTTACTAAGGAGCTTTGGAAATCCTGGATAACCAGACCATCTCGATGGTACAGGGATTTGTTAAACGATCCGTATTTCGAATTGTAGTATATTATACTCAAAGTTAGTGGGCCCCTGAAAAATGGAGATGTAAAATTGTCTGGGGATGGTTTCGTAGTTTTGGATTTGATTTTGTGCACCCTTTTCCATTTATTTCGCTGTAGCTATGACCGTTGATGTCCTGGCTGACGTAGAATCGTAGCTTGTGGAATATAAAGTAGTGGCCACATAGTATTCCACCATATGTTGCACCTCCACTGATTACCTCCGGATTTCCAAACACTTCGACTGGAATTTTTGATTTTTAATTTATAATAAGTCCTTATTTAATATCTTTTCTTGCAAATGCTTGTTTTATATTGTCGACGTGGAATTTATGATTCTTTGAGAAGCTTTAAAGTGTAGTTGTTGTATTTGTGAAAGAGTTTTACTCACGAGCGTATCCACTATTCTTGATCAATAAAGGGCCCAAGACGCCGTTCTGTAGAATTACCGGTGAGGTGACGTTCACCAATTGGGCATCCTTTGAAATTACATTTATCGGCGAAAGTGTATCGTAAGGTAGGGGCTCTGGTGAGATTAACTTACAAACCGATGAATGTGATTTAAAAGCTTAAAAAAACATCCCGAATCATAATTCAATTAAAAAATAACGAATTTTCCTGAATTGATATTTTTTATTTTCAATGATTCACCGAACTTTTTTTGAGTTATGTGAATTTTTATTTGGAAAAATGTAATCATAGAGATTTTATTTCATTGATCAGAGACTGTATTGGTTGATGAAATTTCAATAATTCAAGTTGATAAATACTCATGGTGGAAATTCGATTAAATTGTGAAGATCGATGCGATAAAGTTACACGAACTTTTCAATTTTCAAATCACTTGAAGCTTACATTGTGCAATATTAAAGTTGTAAAAAAAAAAAATTATAAAAATGATAAACGATGTGCAGTGATAAAACGTGTTGAAAAAAAATTACCTTTGAAGCACTCTTTTTCAAGGTCGTTCTTACAAATTTATCTTCAAAGTAAAAAGCAGATATGTAGATTTAAATAAGCATAACGACGATGCGGTAAAATCAGAAAATTATTGTATAAATTTGACAAATTTTCAAAAAAAAAGTAATTCACTAAAACCTAAAATATGTTATCGAGAAAAAAAACGGAAATAAGGACAACTTTTACTAAAGATAATATTTTTTTACGTATTCGAAAAACTGTTTCTTCAATTTTCTTTTCGATAAATAACATAATTTGTATATTCGATGTTTACTTATCAGTTATACATTGTCTGCGTTAAAAAAGCAATATCAGGGTTGCCAAGTTTATAATTTTTCGGTATTTTTCGAATTGCACGAACCCTTCAAGTTTGGTAGTAAACTCGGAGACCCATGTTTATCGTGTTATTTTTTCACGCAGCTCGATTTTAAAAATCAATTTCCATCGGTGTTATTTTTCCGTTCAAAAAAGGGTAAATAGAAAGAGGTGAAAAAATTGGTATTTCAACTCGAGGGTATTTTTATGGAAATAGTTTAATCTGATCGAGTGTGATTTTTACTGGTAGTTGTTGAACTACGACACGAAAATACGCCCAATTTTAAAATCATCAGAACAATATACTCGTACTTGAAGTTTCATTATGGTTCTATCTTGAGAGAAGGTTCTGCGAAAAAAAGGAATGTACGAAAGTACCAACGAATCGTCAATCCGAACCCCTTGGTCACGTCAAAACCGAGTAAAAAATTGTTTATCGAATGTCGAACACTAGTAATTGGTCGCAGCTGCATGTTCCGGCAACACAATCCCCATATTAATACTTCTCGATGCGCAGTTAATAATTTTCCACGTTTTTTTCTCTTTTATTCCTCGGTAGCCGAAAAACTACCATAATTTACGGACAAAACGTGCTCAAAGGGCAGATACTTCTCGGTCCCTTACGAATTTAGCGACATAGAGTGCAGTTTTCAATCTACTGGTATCGTTTTGATTTCGCTTCAATTTAGAATCAATTGCGTGAAATGCGATTTGCTGCGCGATAAGTTACCTGCGTTTTTAAGGGATGAAGATCGGCTGATGTTAAGCCGAAACATAAAAATTGTCCAAGGTAGCGTACGGGTTCTTCAAAGGGTGTGTAATTTGAATGCTATAAAGATAATTTTGCAGAAATAGACACCGGAAAGATGAAGTTTTGCCTCGAGCCATTATAATCCTGCACCCTTCAAATGTGCCATGTTCGGGAATCAAATCGTTTATGTAAATATCACGAACAGGGACTTTTTTGTGCTTTTTCACGTCGAGTATAAAAATGATACACGAGTCGGATTAATTGATTGATTCATACGTTACACATAGTGGCAACCATGTATCATAATTTATTCGCAAACATCCTAAATCCTACCCAGATTACAACGAAACGCAATAACCAACGTAATACGTTTACAATAGGTCATTGTAATCCTTCATTTAATTATTTGCGCTTCGCGAAACGCGCTTGTAAATTCGACGGTGTCGTAATTCGACGCAAAGCCGAGTAAAAATTCATAAACGTTGGGAGTACCGTCTAAATGGATAAATTATTCGTGTCTCAGGTACGCGCCGCAATCGAGGCCACGAGGTGGCCAATTTGAAAAGGTAATGGTTTCTAAATGCCTCGTAATTGAGATTAAATTGATCGTTAAGCGGTATCTTGTCGCGGTCTGGGGGTAATTTTTATACGTCCAAGGTGTCTGAGGTATACATTTACTTCGGGTAATTGCTTAATTGAGTCGTCGCCTCGTCGTAGTCTAATTAATACCTGGATACGCTTTGAAAATGTCCAGTTCCTTTAAACACGAAATATGCAAATCAATTTACATCGATGTATGGCGTAGTGTATCTAACTCCTTTATCATTCCTTTCAAAACTCGACTTATGGAGATTATAACACACCGGTGTATGATAAATTGCCTATTATGTCGTGCAACGTGTCAGTAGGTGAATTTTGATGTATTAGTGTAAGAAAAGTTGCCTACTCGGGCATGTTTTCAGTACGAACACACCGTAAATTTATATTTAGAAAGCGAAGACATTTTGATTATTTAATGGTTTTGCTCGATTTTGAAGTTTTTCTCGTGACAAAAAATGGAACATGAGAGATTTCGATGATCTATGGATCCATATGGTTCATTTGAAATTGAACAATGCATGAATGAGGTGTCAAAAGTTGGAAATTATTTTCAATTTTGAGTTACTGTACCTTTCCTCTCTTTATTATTGAAAATTTTAAAAAGGGCTTCCCACTCCGATATTTTGAAAAGTAGATGGATAATTGGATATATTATATTTTTGTATTTTTGAATAATTTTAAAGGTTTTTAAAGTGCTACTACATAATTGAGTTGAGTGAAAAAATGGAAGTGAATTATTTTCTTTAAAAAATTTTAATTTTATAAATTTTTCAATCAAATTAATATTATAACTAATTGATAATAAATTTAATTAATTTATAATCTATAATTTTTTCAGTATTGAGTTCTTGAAAACTATTTATTTTTTAATTAAATTGATATAAATTATTTTTTATTTGTCAACTCTGGCTTCAAGCGGTATTTTCAAATGAAGCTTTCAATGATTTTTGCAAAAAGTTGAACTTCCCCTCCCCTCCCCATGCGCTGTAAAAAATTGCACATTTTTGAGATGAAATTATTGAAATTCGAAAATTCTTAAGCTTATTTCGTTCGTACAACTTTTTATCTTCCATTTTCCAATTTATAAAGTTTGAATATCTCTGTTGAGAAAAAGTTAATTATTTTGTGGATGTTTTTATCGCGGCCAATGATCTAAAAATCTGTTTTCGGCAAAATTAACTTTTTTTTCGTTTTAGTGACAATTTTTAAAGTATCTTCATTATTTTCAAATTCTTTCTTTGTTTTATTACAACCTAAAAATTTGACCCCCCTTCTCCTTGTTAAAAATTTTTTTTAATTATATTAAATTCCCCCTTCTCCCCTTGTTTATGAGCCAGGCCTTTTTAGCGGTTTTGTAAGTGATATATTCAAGTGTAATTGATCGAAGTAAAGTACTAGTTTAAAAAATAAATTAGTCGATCTTTTCTTCGAAATATCGAAACTATGAAATCGAAATATCGAAATTGAAATCGAAATATCAATATTGAAATGGAAATATCGCAATATCAATATAAAAGTTTACGTATCGATGTCTACAATGGAAAAAATATCGAAATATGGAAATTAAAATACAGAAAAACAGATTCCGAGTTTCGGTTGTCGCCAGGCTTAAGTGAACTTTTTTCATTAGGTTGTACAAATAATTGCATATCCGTTGATCTGAAGGAATGAAATCATTTCGAATCACACGGTATAAGTTATTTCGAAACTGCGGAGATATTTCCAACGATACTACACGCGAATAACGTCGAACTACGAACTATCACCGGATGAAACTTCCATTCGACAATTTAATCTGATAAAAATGCTCGTCTACGAATCTGCCACTCTAAAATGCCATTTAAATGATAAATAATTCGAACGATTGATTACACCGGGAGATAAAAGGTATAAAGCTCCAATGGGGGGAAAAAACTACCAAGTTGGAGAGTAACTTCCTTAGGCTGAAAGAACAAGTAAATCACCGCATTTCGAAAAATATCCGTAGTTCTCGGCGTTAAGTAAGTCGATTCGCATTCCTCGACTTGGTACGAGGTGATTCGGCGAGGGGGGGAGGTGGCGACGCGTCATCGCGCATAACAACTTCGGCTACCCATCGAAACCCATTAACGTGGTTCGAATTAAAACAAATTATAAAAAGAAGTTTCCACTGCGTTCGAGTTTGGGAAGATGTCATCGTAATTTAAAGGTTTTCTTAACGGGTGCAAAACGAAGGGATGAAATTTAGGGAATGGAGATTTTTTAACGCGTTTGTAAAAGTTACGATTCACGACAGATACCGAATGCCACATATTACCAAGTTTAACTCAAACGTCCTCATCTTTTTTCTACGACGTGTTCGGGTGGCCGTAAAAAGGGGAATTCGCCCGGTTTCCTATACAAATATAGCTGCTTTAGACGCCGTAGCTTCTGAGAATGCAGCTCGCAGAAAAGTACTCAGTCATTTTCATTTATTTTGCGAATCAGAAACGTGTGAAATTGGAAAATCCCGAGTGTTTTTCAACGCGTTTCGGTGTTCTCGTTTCGGCACCTTTTTTTTTCACGCCGAAGGAGGTTTCGTGTGAGACCCGCATTTCCCGCAGGTTTTGTATTTTTTCGTAACGATGATTCGGAAATTAAGTTTTTATTTGCATTCAACCCCTGCTTTTGGATTAATAAGTTTCGTGGGTGTTTTTCAGAGCTTCGCAGAAATTAAAGCTGAATTCGTCGCCACATAGGAGAAGAAGGCGAGGCTCCGGTGCTGAAGATGGAGCCTCGGCTGGTGCCAAGAATATCGGCGGGTTTTCCAACCTACTTCATCGATGCCCGCCCCCGCTTCCGTCCTCGTTACTGCGGAAGATCGGCCAAAAAGAAGCCACCGGGATTGGAAAGGTAAATAACGAAATAAGGGTGCAACGTCGTGCTGCGTCGTGCACGTTGCAACGTTGTGCAACGTCATTAAAGAAAATACGAACGTTAAAAACATAAAGCGTGTTATTGCGTCGTATCTCGCGTGTAATGTAAATTACTTATTCGCGCTACACGTCATGCGAACAAAAGGTTGAAAAAAGTTTCTTTTTTTTGACAAAAATTACAAGGGCCTATCAAAAACGCCGCGGCAACTCCGTGAAATTGATTCGTGTCTGTGCTTTACCGGTTGCATGCAAATGTTATGCACGCAACTTACCCTCGTAATATCGCCATTTCGGATCATATTTTGATACGATTTTAATTCGGCGTAGTGAATTATGAAAGGTAACGGAATATATTAACGCGATACCAATGACCAACTATGGCGAGTTGGAATTTTACTTTTATTCTTTCCCTTTGTTTTTTTTTTTTTTTTCAATAATAAATTTCACCACTTTGGGCGATCCTCTGATTAATGCCGAAACAATCGCGGCGTGGATTTTTTACAAGAGTTTTAACTTTGATTTATTCGTTTACGGCGTAAATCCGAATTACCGAAGGAACAAAAAAACATTTATCTTTATTCGGCGACCATCGTTGTTATCAACTATAAGAATCAATAAGAGTGAGCTATGTTTCCGGATAAGTTAAGTTTGAACGTTTATTCTTCTGGGATTGCGAAAGGGATGATTACGAGTTGGCCTTTTTTTCGCGTATTTTTGCTGCCTAGTTCCCTTTTTTTTCTCAACGCATCTGAGGTCCGAACGGCCGCGTGCTGATAGAATTTCAAAATACGATCAGGTGCGACTTGTGCGATGTTGTGTACGACGTAGTGAGCCGTATCGATGAAATGAAGCTGCGTTGGAATTTTAAGTGACAATTCTACGTAGTAGGATGTTCCAAGAAGGATGGATGTGTTTGTGATGTTTGGCAACATTGTACGATTTCAGGATATTTGGAGAAAATTTACTTTAAAATACTTTACACGAAATTATTGAGTACGTTGTTGGGAAATAATATTAAATTTTTTTTCGTGCATAAATCACATACGAATATGCAAGCACTTCATTGCAATTTTCATCAAATTTTTGTAAATTTTGTCTTTCAAGTTATGCCGCTCCTTCAGTTCTGAAAATATACAAAAATATGTTATCAACTTTAAAATTGATGTTTTTAGAAGTGTTTGATTTTTTAACACAGATTTTCTTTCAGTCTAAAATTTGACCTCATTAATGGGGGAGAGGGGAGGAGGATTAACAATTTTTTATGAATTGGCAGCGCTGTTAAAATATGTCACGTCATATTTAGATTTTATTCAATATTTTTCATAATTTTATTTTGATATTTTAAGAAGTGTTTGATTTTTTTTAATACAAATTTTCTTTTAATCTGAAATTTGACGTCGTTGATGGAGGAGAGGGAGGGGAAAGGGTTGAATTAAAAGTTTTTTGAAAATTTGGAAAAAAGTAGTGAAAAAGTAATGATTTATCAAAAAAAAAAACCGTTAGATACCCTGTTTAAGTAAAAAAGTAGCGTATTTTGTCGAAAAGTAATGCAAATAACATGATTTTTTTTGAAAAAAATACCCAAAAATCGTTTATTGTTGATAAATGTGTAGAAATTTGTCATGAATTGGCAACACTGTCGGAATATATGACGTCATATATATCTTTTTAATAAGCATGCTTTTATTTTTTTATAATTTCAATTCAATTTTTTCAAATACAAATTTTTTATTGTCTGGAATTTGATTTCGTTAGGGGGAGGAGAGAGGGGAAGTGAAGATGTTTCTTTTAATTTGGTGAAAAGGTGATAAAAAAATTGTAATTTTTCAAAAAAAAATCCGTTGCAATATATGTGAGGGCGCATACGAAAAGGGACCACTTGGCCAAAATCAAAATTTTACAGGAGGAGGGGTTTAAAGTTTAACTTAAAACATCGAAATTTCCTCGAAATATTGAAAATTGAGATCGGTGGTCGGTTTCACAATTTCGTTCGATTCTTGAAGGTTTTTTACATAAATTTCATTTAAAAAAAAAAAATTGAGCAATTTTTGAAGAAAAATATTTACGTGCTCAACTTTAAACGTCGAAATTTCCTCGAAATATTGAAAATTGAGATCATTGGTCAGTTCCATTCGATTCTTGAAGGGTTTTTACATAAATTTCATTTTAAAAAATCGAAATTTTAGCCAAGTGGTCTCTTTTTGTGTGCGCCTTCACATATTCTGTATTTGTATTATATATATTTAATCAGTTACCTATTCCACCTTTCGTATGAATAAATATTTGCAGTAGTTGGAGGACGAGGGGAGGGGAAGGGTATTGTATCGGTTCCGGAAAAATAACGAAAATATGTTTTACTCGAGTAAAACGAAAAACACCCCGATACATTGTAAAACCGCGGGAAAATTCGCCAAGAAATGAATAACTTTGAAAAACTCGAATCGCGTCGAAGAATAAGTAGGTAATCCCGATCAAATAAATAGGTAAACTAATAGTTCTGTTACATTTTCGAAATAAATGGCCATCATAGTATACCCTTTTTTTTTTACGATTATCCGCCGTAAAAATACTATTTCCCGCGTTAAAAAAGGGGGCATTTTCGAAGGCCAAAAGGATTACCAATCACAACACCCTCTCGGAAATCATTGCCATTGAAAGTGAAATCAAAGCGACCTTAATTTCACTAACACCAAGCGGCGTCACGGTCGCGTTAACGTTTCCAAAAAAGCGAAAAAAAAAAGTGAAATGCTTATGAAGTACACAACGTTCTATAGAAGTAGAGACTATTTCAATACGAAATAAAGGAAAGAGGGTTACAAAAAGAATACTCAAAAGAAAAAAGCGCCGCGGAAGAGGGGGGTAACGACGAGATAAAAAAGTGGGGAGAAAAGTACGATGATTGATATCACGCATGCCGCCAGGGAAAGAATTTGCAAAAATTTATCCCTCCCGAAAAAAGTGCCGTTGTGAGATTGATTCGATAAAAACGAACCTTATAGAAGCTTTTGATGAGAATTACTTATGAAGAAAAAAAGAAAGGTTCTCTAATTCAAATCCATCGCTCTTTCAATGTCAATTTCCATTTATGGTGTAAGACATGTTGTTATTCATAACGTTACATGTTACATTTGGTTTAATTATAAGTTGAACGTTTAAAAGTAATACGATTAAAAGTTTGGTAATTAGTTTTACTGGTGTATTATGCTATTGAGGAGTAAGTGAGGAAGGTATATGGCGTTGCGATTGTTACATCTAACACGCATGTGTGCTTTATACTCGTACGCTTCAAAGTCTGTTACTATCTTTGCCCTAATGAGTTGACGTGTGCGGCTACGAAGTATTACTTTGTTTTACTTTGGCAATAGAATAATACACGATGCACATCTATATGTACACCGTGTTATAGGACGAATCCACCGAAGGGTGGGGAAAAGCGATGGAATTATTATTCCAAAAACGTTTTCCGTTTGGTCAACGTTAATGTGGCCACAACGCATCAAACTTGGCAATAAAACTTGGCCAACATAAGGGAAATCCCTGGCGAATTAACCCTAATTTCTGCGGACGGAGACAATGCGGGATTTAGCCCTATTTTCGAAAAGCAGCCACGGGTTAATTGGGAGCGTCGTTATACGGGCGGCGGCTCGTCTACGCGAGTACAGGTGTTAAACGCCGGACCATTTATACTCTGCGGCCGAACACGATTTATAAACGTCCGAGTTGTTTCAACTTCGCATATTTCAGTCGACGGTTTTTTGACGAAGGTATATGCCAGGGTTGCTGCGAGAATCGGGAGAGCTTGTTTGGGTGCATGATGCGGTGAACACGAGCCCTTGGTCGAAGATACGCGCCTTGTAAAGAGTTTTTTGCGGCGATGACCAGACAGTGAGTAATGTGGGATTGTGCGTGGATGTTTCGTCTCGAGATTTTTGTTCGAATTGTATGAGAATTTGAAATAAACGTGTGGAATATTTTTTGAAGACCGAGTGATTGATTAGGAGGCGATATGTGACATATGTCGTGTCACATGTAAGTTATGACGTGATGTATTCATATGTGTCCGATTGCTGTGGATCTTCTATGGAGCATGTATTGGTTTCGAACAATTTTCCATCGAGGTGGTTAGCTTTTGTTGTCGAATTTGTGGTAAAGAAATATTTTTTACGCCAATAATTTTTTTGTATCTTTTCAAATTTCGTCAAAATTTCCCTACTTTGCTACAAAAACTAGTTTTGAATCTAACTTACATGGACAGTAGCGTAACTACACATTCTTTTTGGGAGGAGGAAGGGGGGGGGGTAGAAATCATAAAACAAAAAAGTTAAATGTATATTTTTACAATAGGCAGATAAGCATTCAGCATTAGGATTTAGATTTTGATGATATTTGGGTATTAGGTGGATACCATCGAGAAACGTTCATGACCAAAATTTCAGCTCCCCTCTCTCACCAGTTTTCGAGAAAATAATTTCTTTTCGAAAATCAGATAGGAATTTAAATTACAGTTTATGGAATTAATTGAAATCTTAGTACATAGTAGACCCTCACAAAGACCTTCCATGAAAAAATCAACAACCCCCACTCCAATTTTTCTCCCTCCAAACGAGCGTTTTCGACTTAATTTTTTTTTTTAACCATCTATATCACTCGGCAAAATTTGCAAACCTCATTTTTTCGATGTGTTTTTGACCCCTAAATATCATATATTTTTTTCAAAATTTTACCTCCCCGGGGCCGTGGTCAAAAATCGCAAAAACCGTGCGCGCGCGTTGGGTGAAACCTCCCACTACGCGATAGCGCCTTGTTCACCGTGGCGCGCGGCTCCGCGTTAGGCTTGTAGTGACATGCTTAACGTAGTAACGCGCGTAACTGTAAACGGGACGCTACAGCACAGTGGGAAGTACCGATTACGCGCGCGCGCTAAAACTCTTCATTCAAATAATTTTTTTCACAAAATGTACTGATTTTTTAATGATGGGTCGTATAACATTTATTGTTTGAAATAATTTCAAGATTATTTTGCGATTTTTTTTAAGTCAAAAAACTCGATTTGGGATCGCTTATTTTCCTAATGAAAAATGAATTTTTCAAATGGTCTCGGGGGGGGGGGGAGTTTGTCCCCAAAACTCTCCACGTACTTACGCCACTGTACATGGAAAAGCCCTATGAAAATTGCGAATATTACGCGTAATAAAGTTCGCGAATTTAAACCCTCCCACATTCTTTAATCAGACCATTTCCCTCATTATTTACTCGTCCCATAATGACCAGCCACGTTACATCGCATCTCCCAATTCATTTGAAAAATCACTCCCTCGGTCCTCGGTGCTCGCGTCGTATGCAACTACCAAATTCATACGACATTAACGCCATCTCGTCAAGATTTACGGTCACGGTGTAACGAAAACGAACAATTATATTCGGAATGAAACAAAAGAGAAAAAAACAACCAACAAAATATGAATTGGAGAATCAGCCAAGCGTAAAGGAACACCGTCGTTACTTACATTATACATCATTTTCTTTTATTTAAAGGGAGGATTTCGGGTATGGCGACGATGAGAATAAAAGCCCGGCTCAAACGAGGGTGACCAAACGTACACGAATGGCGCAACATTTTGAAAAATTCATTGTTTTCATTACCACTTAGCAACTCCGAGTCGTATTATTTCTACGATTCAATTT
Organism: Maconellicoccus hirsutus; assembly: GCA_003261595.1. Classification (NCBI taxonomy): domain Eukaryota; kingdom Metazoa; phylum Arthropoda; class Insecta; order Hemiptera; family Pseudococcidae; genus Maconellicoccus; species Maconellicoccus hirsutus. The sequence goes on along the minus strand of QBDW01005852.1, from coordinate 35,704 downwards.
AAAAACATATTTTGGTATTTTTAATAAACGCCCTCGACAACCCTCTTTTTACGGTTTGAAAACACTATGCAAAAATTGCAATTCGCGATGCCCCAGTGGAAGAAAAAAAAATCACTCGCTAATTTCCCGCTCGTTTACGTCTACCGCTAAAAATTCATTAGAAAAGTTCCTTCATAAAGTTTACAAGTGTTACCAACTGGTGTTGATTTATGCGAAACGCCCAGCAACAGTTTCCAATATGTTAAGCTCGTCTTGGAAAAAGCACCAGAAAAACGACATACCCGGAATTCATTTCTACGACCGCGTTAAAAAATTGTTTCGTATTTATTTTGGCGGGGAAATTTTTTCGTTTTATTTAAAATACCGTAACAAAAAAACACCCTATTATTTGGTCTATGTTTTCTCTATTCGACGTTATTTTTTATACTTCGAACTGATCAAGTATTCAAGTCGCGTAACTTCGCCGATACTACTTCCCGATATGGTGGCACACCGGCTTTCCAGATATTATTTTCGAAAGCCGGGCTACATCTTGCCGCTAAAAATGCCATTGCCTTTACAGCATCAGTATTCCAGTCAAAGCTTACAATTCCAATTATGAGGCTCGCATCGGCACATCTACCGTATACCCATTTTTGTGGCTTTTTTACTCCTTAACTTATAGTAATATAAAACTTTTCTTACGTCTTAACGAAATCCACGCGCCATCGTAATACGAAATCCTTTACGGAACACAGATGTTGCATTGCAAAAATTTCCTCAAATAAGCCCCCTCGTCGTGCCGAGTGCGTAACGCATCAATCACATAACGCCTCCTGTGCTGTTCCCGCTATCAAATAGTGTCTTGAAAATTACCCGAAATAATTTCGAGACTGCGATTTTTTTGTTTTATTTATCGACGAAGTGACATAAAAATGAAAGTTGTTCGAAAATTCAAATTTTAACGGAAATAACTTCAAATATTTCGTAGTACTTTGAAAATGTTTGAGATGTGTTTCAAGCACCTGTACCAATAAGGTTTATTACGAGTATGTTGGGGCGATTTTGTATAGGCTGGGGTGACTTGAGAAAAAAATTTTTGAAACGAAAGTTGCTGAAAATTAAATGAGGAACTTTTTTTATATGAATTATTTTTTTGTAACTCCCCAAATTTCACCATATTTTTACTATAGTGTTGGAATTGCCAAAAAAACAACCAAGTTGGGGAGTTTTTTTGAAGTTTGGGGTGATTTGATAGGAAATTTTTCAAGACAAAAGTTCTTTCAGGAACATTTTTTGTCAAAATAATTTTTTCATTTCTGCTCAAATTTCGCCACTACTGCCAACATCACAAAAAATAACTAAATTGGGGTGTTTTTGAGAGGCTTGGGGTGATTTGAGATAAAATTTTTCGAGAAAAATTGTTTAGAGGTAGATAAGGAACATTTTTTGTCAAAGTATTTTTCGATTCGGCTCAAATTTCGTCAATATTGCCAACATCACAAAAAAATAACTGAATTGGGGTGTTTTCGTAAGGCTGGGGGTGATTTGAGATAAAATTTTTCGAGAAAAAGTTGTTTCAATGTAGATAAGGAACATTTTTTGTAAAAGTATTTTTTTCAATTCTACTCAAATTTCGCCACTACTGCCAACATCACAAAAAAATAACTAAAATGGGGGTGTTTTTGAGAAGCTTGGGGTGATTTGAGATAAAATTTTTCAAGAAAAAGTTGTTTCAAGATGAATAAGGAACATTTTTTGTCAAAGTATTTTTTTCAATTCTGCTCAAATTTCGTCACTATTGCCAACATCACAAAAAAATAACTAAAATGGGTGTGTTTTTGAGAAGCTTGGGGTGATTTGAGATGAAATTTTTCGAGAAAAAATTGTTTCAAGATGAATAAGGAACATTTTTTGTCAAAGTATTTTTTTCATTTCTGCTCAAATTTCGCCACTACTGCCAACATCACAAAAAAATAACTAAACTGGAGTGTTTTTGAGAGGCTTAAGGTGATTTAAGATAAAAATTTTCAAGAAAAAGTTGTTTCAAGATAGATAAAGAACATTTTTTGTCAAAGTGATTTTTTCATTTCTGCTCAAATTTCGTCACTATTGCCAACATCACAAAAAAATAACTGAATTGTGGTATTTTCGTGAGGCTTGGGGTAATTTGAGAGAAATATTTTTGAAACAGAATTTGTCAAGTAATATTTGGGAAAAATTTTTTACTGAAATAATTTTTTCTCATCTCAAATTTTGCTATAATCGCTAGCATCACATAAAATAACTCAGTAGGGGTGTTTCTGTAAAGCTTGGGGTAATTTGAGAAAAAATTTGGGAATTAAAAGTTGTTGGAAATTTGAAAAATAACATTTTTCGTATCAAAATTTTTTTTGTATTTTTTCTAATTTTATCATAATTTTACTGTTTGCATTGTAAACAAAATAATTCAGTCGGGGTGTTTTTATAAGGCTCGAAGTGATTTGACAGGAAAATGTTTGAAGTAAAAGTTATTTGAAATTTAAAAATAAACAATTTTTGTATCTACAATTTTTTTGTATCTTTTAAAATTTCGTCATAATTTTATCATATTGCTACAAAAGCTATAAACTTCTCTTCGATGTAAGCTTTTTTATAGAGTTTTTGATTTTTGACGAATTTTTGAAAATGAAAATCACTCACTAATTACTATTTCATTGGACGATTGTAATTATAAAAGAAAATTAATTTTTTACAACCCCTCGATAATCCCTTCAGACCCCATCTTATAAAATAATTCCCCTTTTATGGCTTTTTTCGTCGATACTTCAATCATCGAAGTCAAATTCGCGACGTCTTCTACACGAATTCATTATCAGAACGAAAACGACGATAGTATTCGAGGAGGAGGTTCAAGAGGTAGGAAATATCCTAGTAAAAAAAAAAAAACGTGCTCCGAAAGGCTCGCGTACCTTTCGCGCTTATTAATTAAGAGGCCTAAATTACGATTAAAATTTTCATAAAAAGAAAAAAAATCAATTTATATATTTCGCTCGGAATAATAAGTAGGTAAAGGCGTTCCACGAAGAATTACTATGGCTTCGGGAAATAAATTTTTTACTAATTAAAAGCGTAGCATGGTGTAGCGAAAGGTTGAAAAGTGAATCTGTGCGAGGGTTCGGAAGGGGCGCGGGGTAACAAACACGTTGCTTTGGTTTGAGGGTGTGAATTAAAAGCGTCGAGCGGCGATAGGATGATTTAATGGTGTAGCAGGAGATTGCCCGAGTCGGAAGATACATTTGGTATCTTTTTCTGTAAAATTCACGGACCGGATTTCTTCATTGATAAGGGATTACCAAAATTAATCAAATGCTTAATCCGAGCTTTGTCGAGTTTAAAGAGTCAGCAAGCTTTGACGTGATATAGAAACGTATCTATTTGACGATCTGGAATACGTAAGATGAATGTTTGAGATATTATTTCACGAGGTTTATTTTCTTTTGGTGTGTATTCGTCGAGGTATTGTTAGTTTACGAAACACTGCGTCAAAACGTCTCAAGAACTGCAAAGATAAACCCTCTCGCAATTGGTAATGCAGATGTTGATGTTGCTGTTTCTAACTCGCTTTGATTTATTACCCGTTGCAATACCCCTTTTTTTTTTCGGGTCGGCGCGAATACTTCGAAAATATCTTTTGAATCGTTTCGCTGTGCATAGTTTGCTTTTTTGTGAGCTTTTTTCGTATACTCGTCTCGCCCTTTTGAGATCATTTTTCAATATAGCACGTTGTGAAAAGACAATTAATCACAATAATCGCGTACAATATGTTACCTCGTAATTAAATTTTCCTTTGGTCTTGGTACTTGTACGAAGATGTACATAAGTTGAATTAAATTTTACCTCCCTTTGGCTCCTTATTTTTCCTTTAATGAATCCGTAAAACGTTTCTCGAAGATATTGGAAAACATAAAAAATCACGATGATCGAAACGAGACACCATAAAAATGCGATTACTTGGAAATAACGCGAATGATGCAGAAAAGAGCGAAATATTTAATGAAACGAACCGCCATGTAAACCGATTAATTATCTGAAAAGCTAATGTAAGGAGGAAGCTATTACAAAGGATATTTTTTTTAATAAAGTGCCACTACTATAACGTCTCCGGCGCGGTTCAAAGTTCAAAAGGAAGTTTTTACAGTGTTAAACGTCTAAGGGTTGGAGGTCTCACGACGTAGGCTTAAATAACATAAGGAGCAAGGTTTTCGCGTTGATAATGGTACGAAGAATTCGCAGATTTCACGAGTAAACGGCTTTATCGTCGTTAAAGGGGTAGTCTAGGTATGAAAAGAACAGATACATCTCGGTGGAAAATTGTTAGGGAGGTTCGTCCCCACTTTATACTCGCGGGTGTCATCCATATGGAGGATTATCTTTTTATACGTCTTTCTCGCTTTTGGGCAAAACGAATTTACGACTGTTGCGAGCTTTTCATTTAACTTTATATTAAAGTTGAAACGTTTAAAGTATATTTTTACCAATTTATCGCGTATAGATTATCATTTTTTTACAATTTAACGCCAATTGTAATAGCACGTCGCCTGAGGTCTTATTAAATTTTAACTTTTGTGTGATTTAGTGCTTTAATAATAGCGATGTCATTTTAAACGTACCCTCTTTTGTAGGTGAAAGTTATGCTGAAGGTGTGCGTTGATTCGAGTAACGCCGCCGAAGATCCTATCTCGCCTGTTTTCTCTATGGATAAGAAACGTAAACAGATCACCCTTTATGAACCTGTTAATTCGAATGCTCACAACGAGACGCCGGAGGAAAGAAAATGCGCTGTGTCTGCTCCCAAGATGTTCGCCTTTGATGCGTTGTTCTCCGACGAAGATCCTTTGGTAAGGGTTGCATCTACGATGCGATTTGTTCATATAGACATTGCGGTGAATCTTATGCGGGTGTTCATTTCGCAGGTGGAAATATGCGGAAATGCGTTAACCGATGTAATTCATGCTGTGATTAATGGAAACGATGGGTGTATTTTTTGTTTCGGTAATGCGAAATTAGGTGAGTGAGTTTTCATTATGGAAGCTATTTTCAATGACTTCATGATGCAACGTCGTTGTCACGAAGCGACATGAAAATGTCACACTGTGTTGCGGACTTGTACGCAAGCTGATGCTTATTAGTCAGTAGTCCAAATGGCAAAAAGTGCTCCAGAAACCGGATTAAGCTTGAAAGGGTATCTAACAGGCAGTGAAAGTAATGAAAAAGTAGCAAATTTTGTCAACAAATAATGCAAGAATGAAAAAAGTCGTAAAATTTTTGAAAAAATTGCACAAAATTGTTCATTTTTGATAAATTATTGGTGATTTTTCATGTACGTTGGCAGCACTGATAGGATATGTGATGTCATATACTTTTTTTTTTTTAATAAGCATATAATGCGTTAATAATCTGATTTTTTTTTTTAAAGTACAGATTCTATTTTAATCTGAAATTTTACCTCGTTGATGGGATAAGGAAAGAGGGGCGGTGAAGATGAAATATTTTCAAAAATTTATTAAAAATGTAGTGAAAAAGTAGTGATTTTTTCAAAAAAAATTGTTGGATATGCCGATTAATTAATTTTTTTGAGCAACTTTTGAGAATTTCTATCTCAAAATTTAAGTCAATATTTCCTCAAGATCATCTCAGAAAAAAAACTTATCTGGACTTTTGATTTTCTTGTGAAATTTTAACATATTAATTTTTTTGAGCAACTTTTGAGAATCTCTAGCTGAAAATTTGAGTCTTAATATCTTCAAGATCTTTCCTGAAAAAAAAACTTATCTGGATTTTTGATTTTCTCGTGGAATTTTAACCCATTTTGATGTATCGCAAGACTACTTTTTAGGAAAAACTCAACAATTCACTCAATTTTGAGCATTAAATTCCCAAAAATTGCTCAAAAGAATTCAATTACAATTTTAGGATTCTTCGCAAAATTTTAACCCGTTATGATGTATTTCATCTGAAATTTGACTCAAATCTAAACGTAATATGCTCAAAATCGACTCAAAAAATTTTTATGTTTTTGATTTTTTTGTGAAATTTTAGTCTATTTTGATGTATTTTAAGACCGTTGGGGGGGGGGACTCAACAACTTACTCAAATCTGCACATTATGTACTCAAAATCGTCTCAGAAAAAAAAAACTTATCTGGATTTTTGATTTTTTTGTAAAATTTTAACCCATATTAATTTTTTTGAGCAATTTTTGAGAATTTCTAGCTCAAAATTTGAGTCATAATGTCTTCATAATTGTCTCTGAAAAATAACTTATCTGGATTTTTGATTTTCTCGTGGAATTTTAACCCATTTTGATGTATCGCAAGACTACTTTTCAACAACTTACTCTATTTTGAGCGTGAAATTCCCCAAAAATTGCTCAAAAAATTCATTACAATTTTAGGATTCCTCGCAAAATTTTAACCCGTTATGATGTATTGCAAGACCACTTCCGCAAAAAAATCAAAAACTCACCCAAATCTGAAAGTTGACTCAAATCTAAACGTAATACGCTCAAAATCGGTTCAAAAAAATTTTTATGTTGTTTTTGATTTTTTCGTGAAATTTTAGTCTATTTTGATGTATTTTAAGACCGTTTTGGAGGGGTGGAACTCAACAACTTACTCAAATCTGCACGTTATGTACTCAAAATTATCTCAAAAAATAAAACTTTCTTGATTTTTGATTTTCTCGTAGAATTTTAACCCATTTTGATACATTACAAGACTATTTTTGAGGAAAAATTCAATAATTTACTCAAATTTGAGTTGAAAATTCTCAAAAATTCCTCAAATAAATATTTAATTACGATTTTTGAAATCCTCGTATAATTTTAACCCATTTTGATAGGTCGCAATGCCACTTTTGAAAAATGTTGATAAGTTGGTTTTTCGACGAAAATGGGGGAACATCGCAACTTTTAAAATTCGGCTGACGGAGCTTTTGTATTCGCTACTCTGAAAAAATTAGGTTTTTAGGCTTCAGTCCCCCTTTGTGCTCGTACAAAAATTCAAAATACTACCCCTAACCATAAGAACCGAACTGATTTTTTTGTCGTTCAAAAATGCAAGCTCGATGAACACTTTTTGCCATTTGGTAGACTAGTTCGATTTGTGATTTTTACCATTTTCTTTATTGCGACGAGATCACGCTTATGTAATATGTTTGTTCGTGTCTTTTATACAGTTTTACCAAAATTTTGCAATTTTCACAGGGAAAACGAAAACAATGATCGGGTCATCGGATTCGTCGACGACGTTGGGTATCATACCATGCGCCATCACCTGGCTTTATCGGGCTGTTAACGAGCAAAAGCAAAAAACAGGAGCTAGATTTTCAGTTCGCGTTTCGGCGGTTGAAATTACAGCGGTGTCGCAACAAATCAAAGATCTGCTAACCGATTACGCTTCCGGTAAGTCCCACGTAGAATACAATCGTTATTCGGCGATAAAGTTTAACAACTCGTAACGGCGAACTTTTCGTCTTTATAACGTCGTTGGAATCTCTGCAAAGTGATACGCGTGTAATCTAGTGTAGCTGAAGGTAATTCCTGTGCGCGAAATTCCACGCCGAAATAATTCTTTGCGCGTCGCAAATACGAGAGAATAAATTTAAAATTCAGAAAAGCCCTAGTCGAGTACAATTATAAGTTTGCGTATAATAGTAAGAAAACACGGCGGATATAAATCTTGTCAACGGTTGGTTCGCGTCCTTAAAAAAGGATGCGAGAGTTGGTACGGTGGCTATAAGACAACGTAGGAGGGGGTGAAAGGAATGGTACGGGTAGAGGTGCTATTATCCGGTATAAAATGACAACAATACAAAGACAAGGTATACATACACACGTTAAACGAGTAAACTGTTATAAGAAGAATAGCAAACAATGTATATACACGTAGGCAGTAAGTGTGTAATGATAATGGTACCATAAATAACTTAAAACAAAGAGCCCCGTTTACCGGATAGTAATTAGCCTAATGTGAATCACATGTTAGCGTATGGCGGGTACATTTTTTTTCTCGCTTTGTTTTTATTCCTCGTCGGCGGGTAAACGTTTGTGTAAAATTTAAGCTTTTTAGTAACCGCAACTTAGAACATTACGACTAACGAATGCCAGCCGAGCTTTTTATTATGGTCGTCGAGTCGTACGGTGTGTATTCTCGGCGTCGTTTACTTTTGTAAAATAAGCTCGTTAACAGCGTGAGAGAACGGTGACGGCGTTGTAAATCGTGCCGAAGGTATCTATCGGCGTTGCTGCGACGTGCCGATAACCACAAATGTGTGTTGGGATTTGCTATTTGCAGCCTGTGTGTCGTACAGCGATCGAGGCATCGTTCGTTTCAGTTTTGGGTGCTTGGATGTACCGTCTTTTGGTAATAAGGTGAAGAGATGTTCTTCGAGGAGTAATTAAAGAGCCGAACTTTCATTTGATACCTTCTACTGCATGAAGCTAGTAACTTTCCCTGAAAAAAATTGAATTTATTCTCGACTGCAAAAAACATAGAATTTTCTGTACCGGAGAAGAGGGAAGTATCAAAATTGATTTTCCTGCACCGCATTCGACCATGACATTTTTTCTGTACCCCGGTACAAGAATTTGGACTCTTGTACTTCGGGACAGGAATTTGGACCACGATATTTTTCTTATCCCCTGGTACTGGAAATTCGATCGTGATATTACTCCTGTACCTCGGTACAGGAAAAATTTCGGGGTTTAATTTCCTTTACCGGGATACTGAGAAAATTTCATCAAGGTTTCGAAGTCTAACTACATCGAAATCAAAATCCTTCCCCCTCCCGTTTTCGAGAAATAATTTTTTTTTTTCGAAAACGAGATAGGAATATTTTTTCTAAATTATAGTTAACGGAATTAATCCAAATTTTGGTACATAATAGACCTTTACCAGGGCCTTCCATGAAAAAATCAGCAACCCTCCACTTGATTTTTTTCCCCTCAAAACGGGCGTTTTTGACTTCATTTATTTTTTTTAAGTGTCTATATCACCCGGAAAAATTTTCAAACCTCATTTTTTCGATGTATTTTTGACCCCCAAATATCATATATTTTTTTCAAAATTTTGCCTCGCCGGGGCCGTAGTCAAAAATTGCAAAAACCGCGCGCGCACGTCAATCGGCACTTCCCGCTATGCAGTAGCGCTTCGTTTACCGTTGCGCGCGGCTCCGCGTACGCAGCAATGCGCGCAACCGTGAACGAGGCGCTACAGCACAGTGAGAAGTACCGATTACGCGCATGCGCTGATCTTCATCATTTCAATAATTTTTTTCTCAAAATCTACTGATTTTTGGGTGATGGATCGTGTATCGTTTTTTGTTTGAAATAACTTCAAGATTATTTTGCGATTTTTTCAGAATTGAGAAAGTTAATTTTCTCAAGAAGCAAAACAAAGCAAAAAATTACGTACCGAAGTCGATTTTTTTGACTTGAAAAAAATACCAAAATTTGGATTAGTTCGGTTAACTGCAATTTATGAAAAAAATTCCCATCTGATTTTAAAAAAAAATTATTTCTCGAAAACGGGGGGAGGGGGAGCTGAAATTTTGGTCATGAACGTTTCTCGATGGTACCCACCTACCACCTAAATATCATGAAAATCTGTACTCTGAGGAAGATCGCTTATTATTCACTCATCTTTTCATGAAATGTCATAGTCTCATTCTCTCCCTTGGAGTACTGCATCTTGAAAAAAAATTCAGCCAGTAGACCTCATCGCCAAACTGCTTCGTACGTCCAGATCATTATAATTATATCCAAACGACAACCGCCGATTTCGTATGATTACGACGTAATCCCGTGAACAAAAGTATCGAAAAAGTCGATGTATATATCTTTTAATTAGAAAATAAACGTCGACGTCTGAAAAGCTTTTTAATTAGTCACGTTAATCAGAACGCACACGCGAAACATCGTTAAAGCAGCTAATGCTGATGAGCTTAAATATACCTCGCTGCAGCGCGTTGTCGTCGTCACGGAAAGCGCAGAGTGCTCGCAATGAGTAAAGAGGACTGAGAACGGGAGTCAAAGAGAAAGAGGGAGCTTCGTTAAAACACGTATTTGTCGCCTCATCGGTACATGTGCTGAAGAGGGTTATCGAAGGTTGAAAATTCATTAAGAAAACGAATCGAAATTCGTTACACAGTTCGCATATGTTATAGACAAGTAACGAAAACAAAATGGCAAAATCGTTTCCCGGTTGCGATCTCGTGTACGGCTTATGCACGACGAATATTTTATCGCAGAGTATATCCTTGCTATGGAGGCGCGCACGAGAGGTAGAAAAAACGTCGTAACGATGTTGAAAAAATAAAAAAAGTAAAGAAAAATATTAACCGTAAATAGGCATTTTGCGAAGAAAAAAGGAGAATATTCGGAATTTAAAACTTGTAAATCTCACCTCGCCATATGTACTGCGAACCAAAACATAGGGAAGGTTTGAGCTTTAAACGGTGCCTATATATTGCACCATATAATCGCCCCCATTTTAAGACGCAAATCACAGGAAGATATTGCACCCTTGAACAAACAATTACGATAAGAATTTTTTTATCGCTTAAATTATTATGAAATGTTTGCGAGCTTTTTCATGTCGCGTGCGAAGTTCGAGGTATTTGAATTTTCACGCAGTTCGAATTTATGAAGTTTTCTTACTTATGATAGCTGAGAAAGCTTTTAGAGCTTTTTTCGGTTCGTTTTCATAGTTGTTGCGAATCTTCGTGAGCAAATGTGACGTTTTATGGCGCAAATGATGTAGTTTGGTTGTTGGAGTTGTAAGATATACCTGAGGATTGTTTCGAAAAGATATTCGTTTTTGTTTTGGAGATAATGGAGCCCAAGCAGTTGGTAGAGAGGAAAGAGAGGAAGGGAGGGATCTTAGAACGATATTATTTAATGTATTCATTCTAAGCGAAGACAAAGTTGGGAGATTTTTGATAAAATCTGGTTTGTAATTGTCATTTGAAGCGCTCATATTGACATAGGTTCCGAAAGTGTGATCCAACGTTGAAAATAATGGCAAAATCGAATTCAGCGTATTCGAAAACCTATAAATCGATATATTACTCGACTATTTTCGGATTGATTTGAGATCCCCGCCGACCAAAAATAGGTCACGCCCCATTTCCTTCGCCCAGGATCTTGACTCCGCCTCTTGAGTTATTAATACATGATAAATCATTATAATCTTGTTTTTTTCTTGTCGTCTTTTTCATTATTACTTTTTAATTATTCAAAGAAATCATACTTCGTCAGCCAATGATGAAAAAAGCATACGGTGTATAATTAGAGAGGGGGGTGGGCGGAGCTAAAGGTGGAGTTTAGTAAATGCTGCGTAATATATCGTCATACATATGGATTGTTTGGTTTTCACGGGTGTTGATTCCGAATTTACACTTGTTTTTTCGATATTACGACATTTTCATTTATATTTAGTGCTGATAAAGTTGAAAATTGACATTTTGAATGATTTGAAATACCCGAATCTTGTTCATTACAGATAACGAACAATCTCCTGGAGTGTACCTAAAAGACGACCCAGTATTGGGTTCAAATTTACAAAATCGAAGCGAACTAAGGGCTCCGTTACCAGAAAAAGCGGCCTTTTACTTGGACGCCGCCCAAAACGAACGAACGACTAGCGAAGAATCACATTTCTTGTTCACTTTACATGTTTACCAATACAACGTCGCGAATAAAGGCACAGGTTAGCTATATTCTCGCTGGATCTCGCGTATTCGGCAGTAATCTGACGAGGAATTTGTATGTAGTGGCCGGTGGTCGAAGTCGCCTCTATTTGATCGATCTAGCTGGAAACGATCGCTCAAAGTCAACCGGTTCGTTGTCGGTATCCAACCTAGGAAATGTTTTGTTGGCTATTTTCAACGGTCAAAAACATCTTCCAAGCAGGTAGTATAGGCCGACCTAAATTTCAACATATCCTTCGTCGAATTACTCATTTAAAATTCATATCCGTAGAGATCACAAGATCACACAGGTACTGAAAGAATGTCTGAGCTCGTTAACATGCCACGCGGCGATGATAGCTCATGTTTCGCCGTCGGTGCAACATTACCACGAAACATTGGCCACGGTACAGATGGCATCACGCATTCACAGGATAAGAAGGCGTAAAATAAAGGTTATTAAACAATGTGACGTTTATGAATTTAAATCTCGAATCGGTATTCCGTTCGGGTACGCGTTGCGACGCGTCCAATCTTAATGAGTACTCGTGTTATGTTGTAGTTCATCGGCGTATCTAATGGTATTAACACGACAGTCGACGAAAACGGACGTCTCACGAGTAGCTCGGATTTCGATCCGTCCAGCAGCGAGCAATCAGCGGACACTGTTATTTACGTCGGTCCTTCCGAAGAGACCGACGGCGAACATCCACCGGTCCATATTCCCAACCTGAACTCGGCCGATAATCGCGGTCTAATTAGTAAAGTGCTTCGCGAATCCGATACCGAATTTTTACTCACCAAGATACCTCAGATTTCAAGATCGGTCCCAGCGTCGCCGCAGAAATTACCGAAAACCGAGACCAAAACGCCTTTGAACGTCGCCTCGAGGAAGCACCATCTCAAAGGAGGATTCCACAGCGCGCATTCGTCACCTGTTCGTTCGCTCAAGAACGCCGAACCTATGAAACTCGGCGAAGAACGGTGGATCGACGGGCCTCGTATATCGAAATCCAAAGTAGCCGAAGCCAGAAATGTACACATGATGAGAAAAGAAGGTCAGAAGTCCTGGAGCAAGAAGGAAACTTGGGTAGATGGGCCAATGAAGAAACCCCCCGAGTTACCGTATGGTTTCATGGATAGCCACAAGAAGAGCATGATACGTAAATGGGTGGAAAACCAATCGTACCAGTTGCATTGTCGTATGAAAGGCGGCGAAGAACCGGAACCTAAGGTGCCACAGTATAAGAGCTTGACCGTGTTTAAAACCTGTGATAATACCGAGGAAGCCGATCTAGATTGCCGTGGTCAAGGCAGCGGCCAAGAAGAGGATGAAAATGATGAACCAATCGTTAATGGGCATATTACCGAGGAAACGTTTTGCAAAAGTGAGTAACTTTCAATTCTAGTTTTTTTTTACCCTTAATATTCTCCAACGTGTTGTTTTCAAATTACCAGAATATTTAGAAAATCACACAAGAATAGATCACAGAACCGACGACAACGATCAGGAAGACGAAGACATTGAAATTGAAATAATCGAAGTTGAAGAGCCAGAAGAGCCGGTTCCAATGCAAGACTCCTGTTTGCAGGTATATCCTTGGAATTTCTTATTCCTCAAGAGCTTTCGTCGGTCCATAAATAATCCTCGTTACTGAATTAGGTTACCGAAGAGGATATCGCTCTTTGTATGGGGGTTCTTGAAAATCCATTACCAGAAGTTGATCAAGAAGAACATCCACTCAGGGTTCTAAGCCAAGAAAACATGACCGTTGTTTCAACATTCACAGGTAAATTCAAATTGTTTACTTCAACGAAAAAAAAAATTCCACGTGAGAAACTCACGGACATTTTTTTCAGATTCCATGTCAGTTGCAAACGATATAGATCGCCTATTTCCGAGATCTCGATGGTATCTCAATCATAATTCCATTCAACAGAAGTACACACCAATTCGAGATAATACGAAATTAAACGAAAAAGGTAAGCGATTCGGTGAAATCCTCTTATCTCTCGTAGTTCGAACGTCAATCATATTATTTTTAACCATATCTCCGATATGGTTTTTCCTCAATTTAAAAATTTATAATTGCGTTGTCGAAGGTTATGTCCGTTTAATTGGCTCTTGTCATCGTATGACGTCAAACTTCCATTAATGGCTGAGCTAAATATTTCGTATGTTTGAAATTATAATTCTCTATTCGAAAGTATTTAACTTTTTCGTAAATATAAGTTTAATTGACGTCGAAGGAAGTCGGTGAATTACCGGGAAAAAAATTTGTAGTTATTTTCGAATACGTGATTGACAAATGTCGTTAGGTCTGGTGCATGTTTTTTTTTTGTTTGAGACGTCTTGGTTTCACAAGTTTGGAAAAGTTTTGATGAAATTAAGATGGTGGATTGGATCGAATTCGGAATATTTTGTAGTTTCGTTGAAATGAGTCAAGAAAAGGTTGAACTTTGGGACGAGTCGGGAATATTTTTACACGTGTTTTTATTGAACGAAATAGTTTTCCTTGCTGTATTCGAGCGAAATATGCGAATTGCTCGAAAGCGTTGGAAAAAGTTTGTTAAAATTGCACGTATGACGTATTTCGCGAAACGTGTCCAATTCGAGACACGTGTCAGGTGTTATGTGCCACGTGTCAAGCCACGTAAAACGAGTTATTTACATGTCACGTGTTGGTTGAAGTGATATGTGGTATTTTTAACATGAATATGACACGTGGAAACATTAGGTGACACGTGGCATTTATTGAATTTTACTTGTTACGTTATGTAGTGCTAATTGACAATTTTCAGGTGACACGTGTCATTTTCCAGGTGACACGTGTCATTTTCAGGCGACACGTGTCATTTTTCAAGTGACACGTGTCATTTTTATTTGACACGTGGTATTTTTCGTAGTAAACGTGGAAATAAGTGTCATTTATGCAATTTACAACGTGACACGTGTCATTTTTTTACATAATTTGCTGCAGGCCATAAGTCGTTAGTAATAACCCAAATTTTCTTTTCCTTGTCAGAAATGAATTTACCTTTATCGCGTATACACGAATTGCATCACGAGAACAAGTTCAACATGAATTCGTGCTTTTCGAAGCATCTTAACGGAGACGCGTTACGTGCCGTTTCACGGTGCCAATCTTTAACATTTTCCGAGCTGTGTAACCCGGTCGAGAATAATTTACGTACGAACGACTTCGACAATAGTAGCATCGCGAGCGAACCGGCGTATTTAGCTGTGAGTTGTCGAATTATACGATTCTCGTGATAAAAATGACCTGTTGTGAGAAATATTGATGAATTATTCGATATGTTGCAGAATGGTACCGACGGGAATGACAGATTATGCGAGAATTGCAAGGTTAGTTTGACCTCGATGCAGTACGACTCGCATCGTAATACGTATTGGTCTCATCAAGATGATTTGATTTTAGGAAAATTGCAATCATACAGGCATATGTGAGTATAGTAGTAAAATACGCACAAAAATGTCGCCATTTTTATTATTTTTCGAATTTTTTTACCGCAGGAAAAACATAATGAATTTAAGACATCCGGATGGCGCCTCGAATCCAAATTTACAAGAGATGGAAGGAAGCTCGAAATTAAGTAACGGAAATACAAAAGCGGAAAATGATTCGGATGAGGAAGACGAATCAGCAGTACCACTTCCGTTAACATCGAAATTATTAACGCTCAGCAGAGAGGGGTAATTAATCATATAAGTTTACCCCTTTATCTCGTGCATATTTCGACGTTATATTTTTCCTACTTTTTTACTTTTTTGACGTGTTACAGCTTAGAAAATAGACTTTTCACGAAACACTGTGATAGTTCGGAATTTACCAATGGTACCAATGGCGTCGACGAGAAATTCTGTAACGGTTTGAAAAAAACGGAGCAATTTTTTTCTCATAAAGGTAACCAAAAAAAAGGGTTAAAAATCGCATAAATGTACAAAGTTGAAATTCGCTAAAGTTTTTTTTTACGTATTTTCGTACTAAACGAAAGTTTATAAAGTAATTTTAGGTTGTCGCGTTTACATAATATATGTTCTTGTTGTAGGTCAGTTTTCAAAAGCGAACGTTAAAAAATTACAAACGTACCGAGTGGAATTGAAAAATAAAAAATGAAACTTCGAATTACGCAGCCAGTTGCTAAATTACCGCTTCATGCACTCGGCGTGAATTTCCAAATACTCGTTAAGGTTCTTTTTTTTCGCTATTTATACGTCGTACTTCGTGGGAATATTTTTCTTCTTCCTATTGGAATTTTTTTTTCTTTTTGTTACTGTGTACATGTTTTTTGACTTTTTTTTACGCGCTTGTTAACTTATTTTATTTTTTAGGAATAAATTTTTTTTCGATATTGCCGCCGAGTTGTTTTTTTACTCCGACCGTCGAGTTCCGTTCAATAGCGTGTTTAAACTTAAGGAAGTGCTGTAAAGTTTCCGGAAGACAAAGGTAAATCGCTGCAGTAGTTTCCCCAAGAGAGTTTTTACGTATACAAGATGCCGCAAATAGTTACGACGGGTAGCTGCCATTTTTTCCCCCTTTTATTGTTGGTTTTATTCGAAATAAATTAGCGAAACGAGCAACAACGCTATTGTTGCAATTGCAACGTTTCCGAAGCTCGTACACATAATGATACGTAATTATGTGCGCGTTCGTAGGCACGTTCGCTAGGTGACTTATCTCGGAAGTGCGCCCAAGGTATGAGGGGAGGGTGAAGGGGTAAAGTATGACTGCAGAGGAGATTTTTTTCGCTGATATTTTGTTGTTTTTTAACGGACTTCAGAGATAATTCGTCGTAGGGGATGTTAACCTCGGTGAATTTTTTTTGAGGTGTTTCGAATTAGAGGTGGAATTTTTCGTGAATTTAAGTAATTAGGAGTTTCGTCATCGATGTGATTTATACAGTGTGAGTCGGTAATTTGCGGCATCTTATCGCATGCATGATCTGCGGTATTTGTGTTGGTGGTGGTGTATAATCTTAATGATGTTGACGTCATCGTCATGACATCACTTTTCTGTCAACCAATAACGTCATCGAGTGAAGACCGTAACCGGGTAAGGAAACCGATTCCGCCATTTTGTTCTAAAGAAATATTGATTTCAACGTGATTTTTTTTATTTAATTAATTAGATGAAGAGTGATAATTTAAAACTAAGATTTTACCTGCCATTTAGACATCCAAAATACAAATTTTTTTCAAATTTTTATCTCGATGGGTTACGGTAAAAAATCGAAAAATACGTTAAAAAATTTATTTTTGTACCCAAAAAAATCGCGGAAAAATTTTAAAATTAAAATGAAAAACGTTTTATAATTTTTTTGTAATCCAAAAATCGGTAACGTCGAGAAAAAAATTATTCGAGTACAGGTTAAAGGTCGCCCGCGTTCATCGGTATTTCCCACTGTGCAGTAGCGCTTCGTTCACAGTTACGGGCCACGAATCGTGTTATTACATGAAACAACGTGATTATTATTAAAAAACGTTCATTGGAATGGAAAATTCGGATCTTTGGTGTGTCGATGTATATAATTGTGTACTTGTAGAATTGCTCCTCATCGGTTGGTGCGGCTCAACAGTTTTCATGTTATTGTTTATTTGTGATAACTTCATTAATTATCAACATATTAAAGACAGTTTTCTTTATTTACACTTTCACTGGGAAAAAATATATTTACGAAGAAATTTATAATGACTAAAAATATTTCTTATGAAATTTCCTACAAAAAATATTCCCAGTATTATTTACCTAAAACGTAAAGTGTAGTAAAAGAAACGAGGTCAAAACCGAAGTCTAGCTGATTCTGCTGAAAAAGCAGAATCAATTGTATTGGAAGGTTTAGGAAAAAGACAAGCGAACGATTATTCGTGAGAGCGAACATTATTCATCGAGTCCTCGGGTTAATCACTTCGTAACCAAATCTATCTTTGTAAACTTTAAAGCTAATCTTATATTGATTAATTTATCGAATTAACAAGACTTCGGAAAACAGTGTTCCTTGCTAATAAATATTCAATTTTATCAGTTTTTCAAGTTTTATGTTTTATTTGCCGGAATAATCATTGCTCAAACTCAGTGTTCTTATTTCGCAAGATAAATTATTATTGAAAGTTAAAAATACAAAAAAAAACCACCAATAAAGTTAACGAGAAAAACACGGGAGAACTTCGGGCTCAAAATGAATTTCTTTCCAAATGGAATTTCGAATAAAGAAAAATCATCGTAGGCAAAAAAATGAAAAGCGATATAATCCAAAATATACCACACGAGTCGAGATCAGGTATATACGTGAACATACACGTAATATCATATTTCCCTGAAGATTTTCGTTGAAAAAATGCGTTACTGGAAGTAAGAAAATGAGATGACAGCCACGTTGGCGTACACAAATTACACAAAAACACCGTGTTTCGTTCGAATAATATTTACTCGCGATGTTTGCTCGCGACTCGCGTGCATATTCGAGTTTTGTTTCGTTCGTAGACATTATTTTTAAACGGTGGAAAATCTTCAAAGTGGAAATTACGTACACGTTGATAATTTTTTTTAATAAGATATACTCGTATAATTGAAACGAAACGTCTTTTTAAATCATTATCCGAAATGATATTTTTAAAGCTATAAAAGTGCAGCGCTTTCGTTTAAAGTAATATCGTTATTTCCCCCTCGAAGGTATTTTTTAGAATTTTTTTAAAGTTAAATGCACAAAAGCGAATTAAAAATAAGCCCTTTTAACGTTTCTCAGTTTAAACTAAAATAAAAAATTCATAAGATAAGTTACTTTCAAATTTGCGTTTTATTTTTAAAAAATGTAATCTCATTATCTTCAATGTCTCCAGTGTTCATCAAAAATAACAGGATTTTTTACCAATCCCCAAACAATGCCATTGTACTAATCCTTGACAAAACCTCACCAACTTATCTTCCTGGCGAATGGCGAGTCAGACAAAACGCAATTAAACGATTAAAAAATTCGAGCGATGTTGCTCGTACCGCATCAAATGTCGTATCAATGGCGTGATAAACCGCATGAATAATTCAATACCCTTGAAAAGCTTCCCTCTTTGGAAATTCGCTAAAAAACTAGTCCACCGGGTGTCTGCAGAAATTGAAACGAAACGTAAAATAAACTTAAATGTTTGGGAAATGGGCTTATGAAAATTTAAATATTCGACCCTTCGTCGATACCCTACTTGATGTTTTGGTATTTGCATAAGCTCCGGTCGTGGTTCATCTTTTGTGCAGATACCCAAAGCGTATTCTTTGGGTTGGCTCGTACAATACCAAGAGGCGGAGGCGCTAAATCAAACGAATGATTGTAAAAATATGCGTTATTTTGAAGGAAAAATACGCACGTCGAAGTTACCAACCCTTCGAAAGGGGTAATTCCATATCCTTTTTCTTGCTATTCCAGCAATCGTATAATTAATTAACCTTTCAGGGGGTATGCCTGTTCCGGCGTATCATAATTAATTATTTTTACTGCGATAACACGCTTTTTCCATTAGATTAATGCTGTGTGACAGAAAATAAAGTGTGGACATTTACCAAATCTGTAAATTGTATAATTTTTCGCCAATATTCGCCATGTCTGAGCAGCGGGACCAGTTAAATATGATTACCCTGTTTTTCTACCCCTTTCTCATGTGTATTTCAAATACGTTTTGACGTTTCGGTACTGACGGCTGTTTGTTCATCATGTAGTACTCGTGTCGATAGTTCGATACTTCCATTAACCTCGATTTTTTTCTGTAAAGTTGGGTTGTTGAAAATATTTAAAAACATTTTCGAAAAATATTGAGAAAAAAACAAAACCAATCAGAAAAAATTAATATATAAGATATCAAAAACAAAATGAGAAAAAATTCGAAGTTGAGAAACCGAAATATGATTGGAAAAATATGAAAAAAAAAAATTCAAAAAATGATTAATATAATTGAAAAATACTGATACAATTGAAACAATGGCGAAAAATTGACCAAAAAAAAACTTAAAATTAGAAAAATTTAAAGGAAAATTATCCAAAAAATTGAAAAATATTTATTTATAAATATGAAGAAAAATTATCCAAAGAATGATTAATATAATTGAAAAATACTTATAAAATTGAAAAAAAAATGGCGAAAAATTGATCAAAAAATAAAAATTAGAAAAATTTAAAGAAAAACTATCCGAAAAATTGAAAAATATTTATGAAATTGAGAGAAAAATGGCAAAAATTTGACTGAAAAAAATCAAAATCAAAAAAATTTAAAGAAAAATTTTCCAAAAAATTGAAAAATATTTATTTATAAATATGAAGGAAAATGATTAATACGTATAATTGAAAAATACTTATAAAATTGAAAAAAATGGCGAAAAATTGATCAAAAAAATTAAAATTAGAAAAATTTAAAGAAAAATTATCCAAAAAATTGAAAAATATATTGAGAAAAAAATGGCAAAAATTTGACCGAAAAAAAATTAAAATCAGAAAAATGTAAAGAAAAATTATCCAAAAAATTGAAAAATATTTATTTATAAATTTAAAGAAAAATTATGTAAAAAATTGAAAAATATTTATAAAATTGAGAAAAAAATAAATTTTGCTTGAAAAAAGATGAAAATTGGAAAAAATATCAATGAAATAATATCCAAAAAAATTGAATAAAATTGAGAAAAAATGACGAAAAAGCTGACCGAAAAAAAATGAAAATTAAAAAAATATGGAGAAAAATTATCCCAAAAATGTCATAATTGAGAAATATTCATAAAATTGAGAAAGAAACAGCGAAAAAAATTACTGAAAAATTAAAGATGAACAACAAACAATCAAGAAAATAATTAGATGAATTTTAACAAAAACTAAAAAGTGGTAGAAAACGATGAAAAATGTCTAAAAATGGAAATGATATAACACATCTAAAAAAATTAGAAAGAAGAAATTTGAAAAATATCAAAAAAAATTGAAAAATGGTATACAACTATAAAAATATTTTAGCCGGAAAATCATGAGAAAAATTTTAAAAAGATGTGAAAAATTAGAATAAAAAGTAGGTAAAAAAATTGTAAAAATAAAGAAAAAAATAGAGAAAAATACTCGTACTAGAAAAATCAGCATTACGCTTATATTACACAGCTTTTCGACTATTTCACGGCTCGACCAAAGCTTTATCAGCGCTTTTATCACTATTCTTCTTCACTTCGATGGAATTATGCCGCCTACGAAGACGCATAAAATAACAACCCGCCAATACTCCGGTTATACCGCATCGCGAGCTGCCGTTTTGTAAATGAACACCGCACGCGTGTTGTGCTCCGATGGAAAAAATTTTTTAATAAAACGCTGACAAGCTTATATTTATTTTAACAAGCATCGCATTACGAAAAATAGATTCTCCGTCGAGTTCGATATTACATAAGGAGAACTTTTCATTAAATTCATTTCTTGTATATTCTCAAGGCATATTATCACGCCGAATGAATAGAGTACGATTTTTTTCCACCGTGTTCGCTTTACCTTGCCGGATTAAATTTTCGAACAAAACATTCCCGAAGAGGTATTGGGCGCGGGGGTGGAAAAAAACCGTAGAAAAGAACGGGTTAAATGACTGTTCGGCGTATTATGGTCATTGAACTGGAATTTCAATTTAAGAGATGGTAATACAACTCGCTTTTTTCCGACAAATTGAATTCTTTTTACTATGATTGTGTTGCTTGTGGATTGAGCGACGGAAGATGTTGACAATGCTTCGCTATTTAAATTGATTTATCGAAGTCGAATGTATTTTAATAAAATTGCAATTGCGTTGTATTCGGTAACGTTTCGAAGTAGTGCACTCAGTTTGCGTAATGTTTGGTTAGATGATTTGAAATTAAGAAGCTATCGGTGGAGGAAGATGGAGGTAAAAAAGCAGACATCTTACCTATTGAAATGTCATCTGCGAATCGATACAATGCAAAGGTATGATTTGTGAGTTTAATTCTATCGACGATGGTGCCCCCTGTTCGGGCCGATGCTACGTGTAAGTGCAGATTACAAGAGCGTATCATTCGGTGACGATTTTCATACGCTCGAAGAATTCTAAAATCTCTTCGTTATTAACAAATGTCGCACCGTAAGTTTTATTACAGTTTCATGTCTACGCGCAAAGTTTCTCTTCTAAATTGAGCACTAAACTACAACGCTTTGCGATACGTTTAATAAAGACCCTTTTCGGTTCTGCAATCGTACATTTCGGATTCAATTTTAATTCCGCTACATTCATTTTTACTCGTACGAAAACCTTTTAATCTTCACGTATACGCGAATACAAATTACAAGGGGAGAGGAAAAAATTGCGATCACGTGCTACGGTTTGCGTAGCTGATCGTAAGATTCTGCGGTTAAGCGAGGTTGTATATGAATTCAATTTATTACGGAATGTCCAACTCGCCACCGTGCTTTAATGTACGAAACTTGCATAATAGTCGTTAATGTTAAATATGAAATTGCGCCGGCCACGAACAGGTACAGGAGACATTTGCTTTTATAGACTGCGAAATGTGCGGTGAACTGTGACGATTTTCGTTCATCTTTTCACCACGCCCGCCACCTACCATCGAGTAATTATGAACCCGAAAAGTCGTAAAAGTCACCCCATCAAGTGTTGGTAACACGTTTCCCGCTTTTTTTTTCTCCCAAAAAACGAGTCCATTAAAAGTATATCTTCGTTGTTTGCGAAATTGCCTATGCCTTGTGCGAATTAGGGTTTCGGGAGTTTATACAACGGAAACCAAAATTCAATTGGAAACCGATGTATAAATTTTCACGAGAAATATTTTTTTTCGCACGTGTAACGTTTTTATTTCAAAACGTTTCGCTCGCATATTGAAATTCGACCTTTTTCCTCGTGTAAATTTTCATTATTGTGGAATCTGCCGGAGATATTGAATTTTTGGAGATTCGCGATGTTTTATTTCCTCTTGGAAATGGTAGGAATTTTTTTAATTTTTTTTAATTTTGAATTGATATTTTTGTTTTGAGGGTTGTTTATTTGATTTTTTTATTATAATTTTAATTGAATTTTTGGAGATTCGCGATGTTTTTAATTTTTTCACCTTGGGAATAATCGGAATTTTGTATGAATTTTTTTAGTGAATTGATATTTTTGTGCGAGTATCGGGATTTGTTTGATTTTTTATTACAATTTTAGTTGAATTTTGGGAATTTGCCATGTTTAATTTTTCGCTTTGGGAACGATTGGAATTTTGTAGGAATTTTTTTTAATTGATATTTTTGTAGGAGTTTCGAAATTTGTTTGATTTTTTTTTTTTAAATTTTCGCCATGTACAGCAACTGAGGCTTGAGGCGATTTTTATTACAATTTTAGTTAAATTTTGAGAATTTGCCATGTTTAATTTTTCGCCTTGGGAATGTTTGGAATTTTGTATGAATTTTTAAAAATTTTTAATTCATATTTTTGTAGGAGTTTCGAAATTTATTTGATTTTTTATTACAATTTTAGTTGAATTTTGAGAATTTACCATGTTTAATTTTTCGCCTTGAGATCGATTGGAATTTTGTATGAATAAATTTATATTTTTGTGCAAGTTTCGGGATTTGATTACAATTTTAGTTGAATTTTGAGAATTTGCCATGTTTAATTTTTCATTTTGAGAACGATTGGAATTTTGTATGAATTTTTTAAAATTTTGAATAGATTTTTTTGTAGAAGTTTCGGGATTTGTTTGATTTTTTATTAGAATTAGTTAAATTTTGAGAATTTACCATGTTTAATTTTTCGCCTTGGGAACGATTGGAATTTTGTATGAATTTTAAAAAATTTTTAATTCATACTTTTGTAGGAGTTTTGAAATTTGTTTGATTTTTTATTACAATTTTAGTTAAATTTTGAGAATTTGTCATGTTTAACATGTTTAATTTTTCATTTTGAGAACGATTGGAATTTTGTATGAATTTTTAACAATTTTTAATTCATATTTTTGTAGGAGTTTCGAAATTCGTTTACTTGATTTTTTTATTACAATATCAAGGATAACCTCATGATCAGAAGTGAATGGAATCTTGACTGCAAGAAAAGACGCTATGTTGAGAAAAAAACACTCAAAGGGGCCTTAATTGCCTTTTTTTCATGTGACATTTCAATAACATGAATTATGTAAACAACACGAGGTGAAAACAGCTAAGCCAGTTGTGGCAAAAACAAAAAACGACAGAACCGTAAACAAAAATTTCCTCGCATCCGGAATCTCCTACGTCAATGGAATGGAATATAATCCTTCAAGTCACGGGAACAAAAAAATCTTTGAAAATCTCCTAAAATTGATCTACCTCATTGTACGAACAGAAGCACCATTGCCCATTGAAAAGAAATAGGAATGTTTTCAAAAATTTGGCGTCCTCAACAGGATTGGAGAAATGGAAATGCTCGGAAATACAGCAATATCAATGGCATCTCATTGTAATAACGAAAACGAATAACAGATCTGAAAAAAAAATTAAGAGAAAAAGTGATCGTAAGAGGGCTTGGTCCATTAAATACATATTTTATACGTTCCATTTTGCCATTTACAATCATTACGATTCCAGCAGAAAGCCAATTTTGTATTCTCCATTTATACAACACTTCCAAGACATCTTGCTCATTAATACTAAACCACTAATTGGAAATTTTCCCGAAGTTGAGTGTATTTTTATGAAAATGAGCCCACTTGTGCATTTCGGTAACGAGCCCGAAAAGGATGCCAATTTGCATCCAAAATACGCACGTTACCTTTCAAATGGCATAAAAAATTCACCATTTGCGAGCAACGTTGAGAAAAAAAATACGAAAGACACGTTGAACAGACGTTACACAGTAATTACGCCTCCATCGTCAATTTCCATTTTACTTTCGCGATCCGAGATTGAACGAATTCGCGACGCTGTTGCCGCGAAAATTACGCCACTAATATTCAAATGTACGTAGAATTAATTTATACTCGCGGAGTTCTCTTATTTTAATTTCAAAATGGAGATGCCTCTCTATTGTATTCCCTTCCTTTTTATAAAGAAAGTCGGCTCGTTACAAAGGTGTCGAAGTGAACCGCGATGCAATGAAATATGAGATAAGTTTTTTGAAAGGTGCATTTGAAATAGGGTCTCTGAAAGCTTTCAACGTCTAAGGGGTTGATTTGGAAATACCATAGTTTTATTCTGCGCGTAAGTGTCGGTCGCGAGTCTTCATTTTTAGCCTTTGTTTAACCCCGAACCATTTTTATTCACCGGCGAATGAATTTTCTTTAATTTCGTATCGTGGCGGATACGATTTGCATATACGAAGGATTCGCGCGTACACGTGAATGTGACACGAGGCATTAACTTTTACTACGTCGCGATGGTTAAGCTTTGGCTTTTGGAATGTGTAAAAGGCGAGAGAGGCTGTTTAGCTAAGTCTAACAACGCGGCGGGCAAAGGCCGTATCATTAGTTTCACTTGGCTTGAAATTTTACTAATTCTCATTCGGTTATAAGAAGATTGCCGGAAATAGGTCCGACTTTGGAACATACTTGCTCGAGTTAATGGTTACGAGAAAATTTTACATCTTTACGCGCGTAATATTAATTAAACGCAAATACCCCCTCGGTTCCGGAACCTTCGCAATTTCGTGTAAACTCCGGCGCCCAAGAAATCGCAAAAATCGACAATTTCTGTTGACTTTAAGCGAATTACCCTCGAGTAATCCCCGACATGTTTGGTATGTCTTGGAAGCATCGAAGATTTGCTACATCCTTTGTAATTAAATATCTCGACGTAGTTTGAATGATAGAGAGACGATTTATTATTAGGTGAGGCTGCAATGTAAACGTATGCGAAATTTAGGGACAAGGTGAATTATAATTAAAGAATGAACCATTATGAAACCGCTTTAAAATCAATTTAAATGCTAATTAGGTTTCTCTATAGTGATTAACTCGCAGAATTTATTTTACCGCTTGAAATCACGCTCCCCTTCGAATGTTTATTAACGCCTCGTGATTTTTTTTACCTTTTTTTACACAATCGAATTGACGAGTATTGCGATGAGTGGGAAGTGAAACTTTGTGATTTGGAGTTGTAAAAGATTTTTTTTACTTTAATCACTTTTTTTTTCAATTTTCAAATTCGACAACTTTTATTTTTTTTAATTCAATAATTAAAAAGAAATACGTTGTGTAATATTTTTATAAAAGAGAAAATTCTTTTGAAAAATAGTAAAATTTCTATATTGGTCACACAAATCAATAACGTTATTTAATGAATTTCCAAGCTCTTTTCCCTCAAAATGACGACAACTATGTTAACCTTTTTACTCGCATCGTTTTCAGTAACGTTCAATTAAATTTTTATTGGTATAACTTTTGGTGGAGTTTTCTCAGTAAAATGGCACTAAGCTATAAACGAGTTCCGAGAAAAAAAAGTTTCATTTTAAAATGTCAAACTTAGGTAACATTTAAACGATGCAGTTAGCGAACACGTTTTTACACGAATAACAGTCATACCCGACTCGAAACTTTACCCATAGAGCATATGACAAAATATTAGAAAAAAGTTGAAAGATATAGAAAGAGAGAGTAGAGTGAAGTGCGCGAAAAAATCACCTTGTGTATAAGTCCGCGACACAGTGTGACATTTTCATGGCATTTTGCAACGATATTGTTCGTCAGATGTTATTTAACGTCACATGCCACTCATAATCATGACATGTTACCATAACAATGACTTGTCATCATATCACGTCGCTTGACAAGTTGACATGATATCATGACATGACCACATGTCACTCCCGACTATGACAAGTCACAATGACAATGAATTATCATTTATGACATGGTAAGGTGACATGAAAAAATTATGTTTCGTTAAACATGAATATGTGACGCAGAACATGTTTTGAGGGGGAAAAATAATCACTTGACTTGTCATCAGTTCATCACATATCATCACCTCGCCTATTACCATGACAATTATCATGACATATCCTTGTAATGTCCTTATTGAGGTCACCATTATTTGTCATCAAAATATGATCATGAGATGTCAACATGACCTATCACCATACCATGATCATGAGATGTCACCATGACCTGTCATCATAACACGGTCATGAGATGTCACCATGACCTGTCTTCATAACATGGTCATGAGATGTCACCATGACCTGTCATCATAACATGGTCATGAGATGTCACCATGACCTGTCATCATAACATGATCATGAGATGTCACCATGACCTGTCATCATAACATGATCATGAGATGTCACCATGACCTGTCATCATAACATGGTCATGAGATGTCACCATGACATGTCATCCGACATATTACTAAGACATGATCATATGTCACTCACGACCATGACACTTGACGTGCCATTTACGAATTGTTATAATGACATGAAAATATCAAGATCATCACTCAAGAGCATGACCCGTCACCATGATAACGGCTTGTCATGGTGTATATCACTCATGATCATAACAATGACTTGTTATCATGACATGAAGATATCCTGATTATCACTCATGAGAATGACACGTTACCATGACGACGGTTACCATGACAACTTCGTGACAATTTTTTGTGTCCAATTTTTCGTGACGATTTTCGATTCTGTGTGCCATAGTGAAGGCGTGAAAACGTCGCAACTCGAAATGACGAGTTCTTTGGGAAACTACAAAACTTTCATTTTTAAGCGACTCGTATATACTCGTATACCATAAGAAAAATAAAAAATAAAAAATGAATCAAAAGAGGCAAACCTCAATTAATCGTTTATCGTACGAAACGTTTTAATACATGACCCTCTTAGGAGCTCTTGTAGTCTAAAACTGAAGGTGATAAGTGCAGCCCTCCAGAACTAAATTATTCATTCCATTAAACATAAGTGAAAACTGGAGCGAAGCTGGTTACTCGACGATACGTCATCGGAAAGACGAAGGGCGTCGTATTCATTATTTTATCTACTAATAAGCGTCGATTTATAACTGACAAAGTTTACTCGTTTAAACATGTATATCACTTAAAAGGCGACTACGCGAGATGTTTTGTGATATAGGCCGCGAAAAAATTCGGTAATTTACGCCTTTGCCCTGCCTCATTGCCTCATAAGATACACAAAGTTTCTCCCCCTTTTGCGAAACGACCGAGTACTTTAAAAGCGGCTCCGCAAATGCCACATGATACGTTTCATTTGTGGATGCACCCGAGGCGAAAAACTTGGCGGGGTTGATAATCGTAGGCGATAAATTTACTCCGTTGATCTGGATCGGTTACTTTTGACGCGTTTGAGGTATTTCCACTACGTAAAAATACTGCATTTATTCGAATTTAAAACGTTGTGAAAGCCGAGGGTGTAAATGCAAATCAGCATTGCAGCTTTCCATTAATCATTACCGATATAAAGTTGTCAGTTTGATCTGAATTCGGGAAAACGATCACGTAAGTTGCGAAAGAGCTATCGAATTTCCAGATTACGCCGTTGAAGTTTTCCCTAAGTGTTCGATATCGAAGTTTTTTCGCCCGAGTTCGATTTTATCACCGAGTGTAAGAATTATGTCCACGTGTTTTCTCAAAACGACCACTGAGTTGGTTGAGGTGAATTTGAATTGCTAAAGTAACAAAGTATAATAAGCTGCGAAACTTTCGAAGTAAACGTGCCTTAGGTTAATGGCAAAATTGAACTTGAAGTTGAGTTTTCACCTGATGGTGCGCTTTATATTGTTTCAACATTTTTCGGTGTTTATTTTCTCAGTGACGATAGTAACGAATCTGTTTTCAAAATAAATATTACTCGAGTATTTGTCCGTGAAAAGGAGAAAATGATGGGGTGATGGTGAGAGGTGAAGGGAATGGTGATTTTTTGGCATGAATTTTACCAAGGAGTAGAAATGTTTCAAAATTTCCAGCGGTAAGAAGTAAAGATGTTCACTTATTAAGAGGCGCAAAAAGAATATAATTATGTAAAAAGAATAATGAGACCCTGCTTAAAAAAATTGTTAGTGAAATTTCATAAGTTTTTTTTATTATAAATTTATAATGTATTTTTTTTAATTATTTTTTTTGATGTCTCGATTTTGACATTCCAATTTTACGGTTTTGATTTTCATATTTTGCTTTTCGATGTACTGATTTGATATTTCGATTTCGACGCTTCAAACTTTAATATTTTGATTTCATTTTTTTGATTTTTCAATTTTCATGTTTCAACTTGAATATTTTAGAAGCTTCAATTTTGAAAATTTTGACATTTTATTTACTTTTTTTTTAATATTTCGACATTCATATTTTGACTTCGGTTTTTCAATCTCGATATTTGGTGTTCAATGCTCCGATTCGACATTTAAATTTCAATGCTTTGATTTCATATTTCAATTTTAATATTTTGATTTCGACGTTTCAATTTCAATATTTCGATATTGATACCGTGATTTCGATGTCTTCACTTCGATATTTTTATTTTGATATTTTGATCAAAACATAAAAAATCATTTAAATATCGAATCAGAACATCGAAATAAAAATATCGACATTACAATATCAAAATCAATCTACCAAAATCGATGTATCAAAATTAAAATATTAAAATCAAAGCAACAAAATTAAAATATCGAATTAGAACACCGAAGTAAAAATATCGACATCACGATATCATAATCGATATATGAAAATCGAATTATCGAAATCGATGTATCAAAATTAAAATAATTAAAATCAAAGCATCAAAATTTAAATATCGAATCAGAACATCGAAATAAAAATATCGACATCACAATATCAAAATCGATATATCAAAATTGAAATATCGAAATTTAAATATCGAATTGGAACATCGAAATCAAAACCTCGAGATCACAAATATCGAAATCGAAAAATCGAAATTTAGATATCGAATCAGAACATCGAAATAAAAATATCGAAATCATAACATCGACATTACGATATCAAAATCGAAAAATCGAAATTCAAATATCGAATCGGAACATCGAAATAAAAATATCGACATCACAATATCATAATCGATATATGAAAATCGAATAATCGAAATCGATATATCAAAATTAAAATAATTAAAATCGAAGCATCAAAATTTAAATATCGAATCAGAACATCGAAATAAAAATATCGAAATCAGAACATCGACATTACGATATCAAAATCGAAAAATCGAAATTTAAATATCGAATCGGAACATTGAAATAAAAATATCGACATCACAATATCATAATCGATATATGAAAATCGAATTATCGAAATCGATATATGAAAATTAAAATAATTAAAATCAAAGCATCAAAATTTAAATATCGAATCGGAACATCGAAATCAAAACCTCGAGATCACAAATATCGAAATCGAAAAATCGAAATTTAGATATCGAATCAGAACATCGAAATAAAAATATCGAAATCAGAACATCGACATTACGATATCAAAATCGAAAAATCGAAATTTAAATATCGAATCGGAACATTGAAATAAAAATATCGACATCACAATATCATAATAGATATATGAAAATCGAAATATCAAAATCGATATATCAAAATTAAAATAATTAAAATCAAAGCATCAAAATTTAAATATCGAATCAGAACATCGAAATAAAAATATCGAAATCAAAACATCGACATTACAATATCAAAATCGAAAAATCGAAATTTAAATATCAAATCGGAGCATCGAAATAAAAATATCGACATCACAATATCATAATCGATATACGAAAATCGAATTATCGAAATCGATGTATGAAAATTAAAATAATTAAAATCAAAGCATCAAAATTTAAATATCGAATCGGAACATCGAAATCAAAACCTCGAGATCACAATATCGAAATCGAAAAATCGAAATTTAGATATCGAATCGGAACATGGAAATAAAAATATCGAGATCAATACATCGACATTACAATATCAAAATCGAAAAATTCTTGCTTAATTTTAAAGACGACTAAGGGCTTGGCTAGACGGACGACGCGAATCCAAGCGACGCGATTTTTGAAAAAATCGCTGGCTATGTTTATATTGAAGTGGCTACACGAACTTTTTTTTTTTCGCTGCGATTTGTGTGTTAAATAAAATAATCGCGTCGCTTCGCTTCGTTTCGCGTCGTTCGTCTAGCCAAGCCCTAAAGTGAACCTTTTATGTAGTTCAATCATTTCGAATGATTTATGAATATTGAAAAAAGAAGGGGGGATGTTTATTTCGACGAATAAAAAAAAGGAAGATTTCCACAAACGCCAACATCTGCGGAGATAATTTTAAGAAATAAAATTCACGAAATCGAGATCAAACTTTGTACCTAAACAGAACCAATCAATGTACCAATTCACGAAACATGATACAAAAAGTTAATTACATCATTACAAACAACTTTTGTACATTGTTTTAATGCTTTTACAGCAAACGCTAAACTCATGAACGTTCAATGCACATCAACCATAGGCACATTCTCGATACTCGTTTACATCGTCGGTATAAAATTACCAAAATTACACCACCTGCTCGCCTCTCGGTGGCAATAAATTATTAAAAATATAAAAAGCCACCTTCGACGTTATAAAAACGAGGACATCTTATTGGAAAATTTTTTCTTCGCATAAAAATGGTAAATGTGATAGGAAAAAGTTTGCGAACAAATCGAAATTTAGTTTACGGCGGAAAAGCTAATAAGTATGAGTGAGGAGGAATGATATTGGTATTAGACCTTTGCGAATCCACTTTCTGCCGCAAAACTTAAAACGAAGAGAAGTTTTATAGTTTGCACGGTAAACAATATCAAAATTTTCGAATATTAGGGAACTGCTTCGATAAGTTACACGGTTGACTTGCTCTTTCGTGGTTCGTTTTGGTAATCAATTGAAGTGATGGGGTTTTTTCTGTTGTGTAATCGTGGAAAATACTCTACCACTGAACGAGATCTTCGCCAAATTGAGGATAAATTTTTGAAATTTTTGAAAACTTGTTGCTTATAATTCGTGATTTTTATATGAGGTTATCGTGTGTAACAGGCGAAACAAAATTTCAAGTGTTTAGTTAAGCAACTGGCAACTATATCATCGTAATATTTCCTCAATATCTCGTTTCCCATTCAATTCGTAACGAAATATATAGCAAAAAATGTAAAGAAACTCGATTAGCATAAAATGGCGTTTATTTCGCGCACAGGTAAAGACATACCAAAGCCAAAACGATATTACTTTCTATGCAAAACGTGTGCATATATTTGTATAAATGGAGTTCCTTCTCTTCGTTTTCCAAAAGTACGAAAAAAAGTGTAGGGGGATGCGACGTTGTATCAACGATACAGAAAACATTGTCCTGCCATATAGAAGCACTAAAATGGAAAATATATACCAGAAATCCATCGTAAAAAAAGACGAATTTTAATGTCTAAATTATCTTGCCAACTTTCTTTTCCTTTTGAAAACTAAATCTGTTTTTAAATTAATGTCGTTTTCGTCTTTGTTCCATTTCGTTAGATTATTTTTTGAAGCGGTTTTCCTTTTTTTTTTTTTATTAATGTTCAATTTTCTTACACCCTTTTTTTTTCCTTACAGAGTTATTCCTTCTTTACGCGAGAATTCCTGCCCGCTCAAGACGCGTACTCGATACTACGGCGAATATTTTCCTATGAAAATTTACTGCATTGAAAGCTTTTTTTTACTTCTTTTTCATTGTTTCGCTATTTGAGGTCACGTTTTTGGTAGAAACGGTAAAAGGCTTTTCGGTTATATTGAAGGGCGATTTTATTTTTTTGTTTGTATGATTTAGGAAATTGCGTGTCAGCCTAATGTATCCTGCGACTGGAATTGGAATATTTTCCTAGATACATGGTGCCCTGTAGGCTGCGTCGTACAATTTATAAGCGTATTTGTTCCCAGCCAATTTATTTCGTTTTGGAAAAATATTCTCGGTTGTGGATTCTTGCGGTGTGCACTTCGTGATTCAAGACGAGTAGATAACTAGGCATCGACTTTGCTCATTTGTTACGACCACCGAGTTCTATGATTTTTTTTTCGTTTACAATGGTTCGTTAGAGATAAGCAATATTATAAGATACACCTGTAGTATATTTTTTTTATCTATTCTGATTTGTGTTTTGTACAATTTGTAGAAATTTTGTTATTTTTTTAAAGCACGTTATTTATACTTATTTAAAATGCTTTACTGTTTCCTGGAAAGTAATTTGTAAATTTATTTAAATCGTGTTAATATTTTTCGATAAAAGTAACATTTTTCAACTGCTTTTTTACGTGTATTTTGTTGTATTTATGTACATGACTTTTATCATATTTCAACGCATTCTCAATAAAGGTCTTGTCGTGTTTTTGACATATTATCAACAAAAATATGTACTAATTCATGTATTACGCGTATGTTTGTTTTATAGCAGTGATTTATAAATTTACACTTTTTTTTGAATGTTTAAAAATGTAATAAAATTATGAAGCGAATAACTGACATTTCTTTTTCAACGATCTTGAATATTTTTGTTATTAAATTTCAACGTATTCACCTTATAATTGCAATACATGATTTTGAAAAAAAATATACTTCGTTAATTTTTAAATTTCTGATTTCCTGCAGGATTTGAATGTATATTCAGGATTTTTCATTATTAAAAAACTCCAAATGACGCTTGTATAATTTTGTATTTCGATTCTCTTCTTTTTTTTTGAAAGCTAGTGATTTTTAATGAAATACGTGAAATGTGTTGAAAACAAACATGTAAATTTTTTGAAAATGACGAATAAATATTGTTACGATTTTTCGATGTTTTACGAATAGACTGTTTTTTTTTTTTTAGCAAATAATGACACATGAAATGATGAGATACGAATCTCATTACAATATGTATAACGCGTAATGCGAAAATGGATTTTAAAAAAATACACCTTCACGTTCTTCGTAAACACGTAAAAGGCTTACGGTAAGTAAAAAAATTTATTATTTTCAAAGATACCCTAAAAATTTGCCGAAAAACAGAATATTTTCATAAAAATTTTGAATTTAGATAGAAATGTGAAGTCACCGGGTGAATTGAGTGCCGTTTTCGCAATCAGTGATACCGACTTAGTAAAAGTAGACAAGTCTCGGGAAAATCCGTCCGATACAACATCCTTAATTAATTAATTACATTGACTTTACGCAATTACCCACGCAACATATAAAATAAATATGAAACAGAAAATTTACTAATAGTAATCATGAAAATACAAACACAATTTTTAATCCCGTTACGCCATCGGTGAGAAATTATAGAGATCGAAATTTCGTAGAACATACGGGACATAATAGAGTGAAAACCCATAGCAGAAATGAATTCTACGAGGTCGAAAAGCTACGTTAATGTACTAAATACGTAAATTACGTATGTGTCTATATTTACGCCTTCAGGTATGCAACCCCTTCAACATATGCAAATACGAAATTAATTGATTACTGCCGTTTTAACCGGCGGATTTTCGTGAAATTAGTCTCATTTTACTAAGTCGAGGTCGCTGATCACGAATATCACATCAAAAACATACCATGGCTGAGAAAATTTCGAGATCGAAATTCGACTGAACACACAGTAACAGATAGAGCAGAACTGATTATTGCAATAGATTCCTCAGGTCCGATAACCTAGTAATCGACACCTCACACGCCTCAATACGCCCTTTGAGGCTCAAAATAATTGAATTTTTGCAATTTGTTAGCTTTTAATTTGACAAACATGTGCTGCCATCTTGTAAGCAGAGTACATTCAGATTTAGATTTGAATTTTAATTATTTTGGGCCCCAAAAGGCGTATTGAGGCGTGTGAGGTGTCGATTACTAGGTTATCGGACCTGAGGAATCTATTGCAATAATCAGTTCTGCTCTATTTGTTACTGTGTGCTCAGTCGAATTTCGATCTCGAAATTTTCTCAGCCATGGTATGTTTTTGATGTGATATTCGTGATCAGCGACCTCGACTTAGTAAAATGAGACTAATTTCACGAAAATCCGTCTGTTAGAACGCCGATAATGAACTAATTACGTAAATTACGTATGTGTCTACCTTTACGTTTTTAGGTATGCAACCCCTTCAACATTTGCAAAAACGAAGTTAATTGATTACCGCCGTCCTAACAGGCGGACTTTCGCGAAATAAGTCTCATTTTACTAAGTCGAGGTCGCTGATCACGAATATCACATCAAAAACATACCATTGCTGAGAAAATTTCGAGATCGAAATTCGACTGAACACACAGTAACAGATAGAGCAGAACTGATTATTGCAACAGATTCCTCGGGTACGATAACCTAGTAATCGACCCTTCACACGTCTCAATACGCCCTTTGGGGCCCAAAATAATTAAAATTCAAATCTAAATCTGAATGTACTCAGCTTACAAGATGGCAGCACATGTTTGTCAAATTAAAAGCTAACAAATTACAAAAATTCAATTATTTTGAGCCCCAAAGGGCGTATTGAGGCGTGTGAGAGGTCGATTACTGGGTTATCAAACCCGAGGAATCTATTGCAATAATCAGTTCTGCTCTATCTGTTGCTGTGTGTTCAGTCGAATTTCGATCTCGAAATTTTCTCAGCAATGGTATGTTTTGGATGTGATATTCGTGATCAGCGACCTCGACTTAGTAAAATGAGACTAATTTCACGAAAATCCGCCGGTTAGAACGGCAGTAATCAATTAATTTCGTTTTTGCATGTGTTGAAGGGGTTGCATACCTAAGGCGTAAAGGTAGAGACATACGTAATTTACGTAATTAGTTCATTATGGCCGTTCTAACCGGCGGATTTTCGCGAAAATAGTCTCATTTTACTAAGTCGACGTCGCTGATCACGAATATCACATCAAAAACATACCATTGCTGAGAAAATTTCGAGATCGAAATTCGACTGAACACACAGTAACAGATAGAGCAGAACTGATTATTGCAACAGATTCCTCGGGTACGATAACCTAGTAATCGACCCTT
>QBDW01005850.1:0-17049 GCA_003261595.1 Maconellicoccus hirsutus | reverse complement strand
TTGCCGTGCGCAGAAGCCGCGTAACGAACACGTTAGTTTTAAAACGGTTATTTCTTGCTGATGACTAGCTGCAGTACAATTATGAGCTTGCCAAATTATTGTTTTTTGTTTAGTGTTTTTCATAAAAGTGTACGGGAGGGGGGTTTGGGGGCGCAGCCCCCAACTGCGAGTTCCGAGGGCGAAGCCCGAGGAACGAGGTGGCGGTGAGCAAAGCTCACCGCCGGGGGTTGGGGCCGCGCAGCGGCCCAGGGGGCGAAGCCCCCTAGTTACGTATATGCACAAATACTGCCCAGTATAAACCACATACATTTATACGCAGCATATTATATAGGAAAAAAATGATATGTAGGTGCAGGCTAGGTACAACGGGAAAGGGAGCATATAAGAAAAGTTTCTTGGTTATCTACGGTTATAAAAGATTTCACTTCGATAACGAGTAGGTCTTTGGTCTATGTAGAAGCATTATACGAATAAAAACCTAATACAATATCGACGTTTCGGTATACACTATACAATCGTGCGAGAACCGAAACCCCGGATAAAATTCGCATTTAATGGACATTTGAATGGTAATACGGGCTTTCTTTCAATTTAGAACATCTGCTTCCTATCGCCAGCGCATATTATTATGTTCGTAACGTCGCCCAAAACAAACGTATCCGCGATGAAACGACCGTCTCGCGTACACTCCGATGCAAATGGAAAATTTTTTCGCATAGTTTAAAAATCGTAATCGTATCGGATAATGTTGCTGTTAACGATACAACGGCAAGGTGAGGGGCAAAGATCGATAAAAAGATACGCAAAATACCGCAACAGCATCGGGCAAACTTCAATTTTAAAACACGTTCACCCAAATGCATAAATTCGATGATCATTGTCGACGTCTCTTTCATCCAATAAAGTAACGAAAAAACAAATCATACCGAGTCAACGTTAAATTCAATAACTGATACGTACAGGCTATAGGCAGATAGGCACAAGCAATCCACCTCAGGATCCAGATTTTGATGATATTTGGGTATTAGGTGGGTGCCATCGAAAAATGTTCATGACCAAAATTTCAACTCCCCCCTCCCCACCGTTTTCAAGTTTTTTTCTCAAGTTACAGTTGACGGAACTAATTGAAATTTCAGCACATGGTAGACCCTTACAAGGGCCTTCCATGAAAAAATAAAATCAACCCCCCCCCCCACAAATTTTTTCCTCTTCAAACGGGCATTTTCGACATAATTAATTTTTTTGAAGTGTCCATATCACTCGGCAGAATTTTCAAACCTAACTTTTTCGATGTATTTTTGACCTCTAAACTTCATATATTTTTTTAAAAATTTTACCTCCCCGGGGTCGTGGTCAAAAATCGCAAAAATCGCGCCCGCGCATTGGCCGAAACTTCCCACTATGCGGTAGCGTCTCGTTCACCGTTGCGCGCGGCCTCGCGTTAGGTCTGGAGCGCGTAACTGCGAACGAGACGCTACAGCACAGTGGGGAGTACCGATTAGGCGCGCGCGCTAAAACTTATCATTCAAATAATTTTTTTCTCAAAATGTACTGATTTTTGGGTGACGGGTCGTATAACATTTTTTGATTGAAATCATTTCAAGATTATTTTACAATTTTTTTTGGAGCCCAAGAAGTCGATTTTCTTAAAAAGCATAACAAGGCAAAAAATAACGAACAAAAGTTGTCTTTTTATGTCATCAACTGGATCCTGAGGCAGATCGCTTATGCTTATCTGCCTAATGCCTTTTCCACAACTTTAATCGAGGAAATTTCAAAAACAAAATAATTGAGGGCGAATAAACAACGTGTTATAAATTTTAAACAGCTTAGCTACGAACCGCAGACGGACCCGACTTGACGAGAGGATGCGAAAAAATTAAATTTTTCGAATACTTGATCAAATTTACGATAATTTACGCGATCTTGGTAAAAACGCGAAATTACGGGTATACCACGTATAATCGGTATTCTTTTCGACGATAATGAAAATGAAATACAATTCGGCGTTTCAAAAGAAATCCATTCTCGGGTTCGTGAAAAAAAATCGACGAAAAAAGCACTTCAAATAAGTCTCTATTATTTTGCTCGAATCTACTCGCAGTATACGAGATAATTGCGAAAAAGACGGCGAAGAAAAGGTTGCGTTGTAGGTAATTTAAATATACAAGATGTTGAAAATAAGGCATCGGCGGAGGCTGTTCGGTGCGAAATAAATTACGAAGAGTATAAGGATAAATCACAATATAGTATACAAGAAGTTCCAATAACTTGGAGGAGTATTTCTTGGCGCGTTTTTTTTCCCTTTCTTCGCCGAGTTTCTTTGTGTGTATATAACTGAAAAGCGAGCAGGATACTAGATGTAGTATACGGTTTCGTAGTAATGACTTTATTATTTGATTGAAAATGTTATTTGACGCTGATTTGTATGAATGTTGAAAAAGAAAAATGAACGTCGTCGGCGGTTTTTCGCAAAGCGCTAGAATAAGCAGGAGCGCGGGCGGTTATAATTCGATGATAACAAGCAAATCCGGATCGCGCGCATTGTAAATGTTTTATCGTTATACATAAGAGATATTTCCCCGATAATAATTTTCTGGCCGGGTTTGATTTTCCGGTGGAGAATATTTTCGCTCGTTTTTCTTTTTAATAGGGTTGTTCGGCATTTGAAAAAGCGTGTGTTGCGAATATACCTTATATGTGTGTTCACGTCTGCACGTTTTTTCTCTGGGCCAAATATTTTTCGGGTATTACGTCGTGTCGTCGGTATTCGGAAATTTATAAAAGGCTCGCTTCGATCAAAGACACACGTTGAAGTAAACATCAGGCAATTAGGTAGGTTGTGGGTCTAGATAGGTAGAGGTACTAGGTACGGTACAAAATATATGAGAACACGGCAAAGGAACGTTTGATTAAAAAGAGGAAAAGTGGAAAAAAAACACCGCCGGGTGATAAATTACGAAAGGCGACGGATGCTTCACAATTTCGCGCACGCAAAGTAACAACATAAAAATTTGTTAGCGATGTCATCGAGATGAAAGTAGCGGCAGGCGTTATTTGAAGAATTTAGCAATTTATGAAACACTATTTGAGAAGATTTAGCGATTCAATTTACACCGTAGCGCTGCGCGTGGCCGTACTGCATCCGCGGAGAACCAGAAAAACGCGAATGAAAAAAACTCGCTAGATCTGCGAGTTATATTTTAGATAAATTGACAAAAATTTCTCGCCAGTTTGTTTCAAATAGTTTCGGCTCGATGCCTTTTTTCAGCGCGTTAGTCAGTTTTGACGCTGACGGGTGAATTTTTCAATTTTTTAATCGTCCCGAGTAATCAAAAGTGACTCGAATTATTGCGCGAATGATAATACCGTTAATTAACATTCGCGCATTCCGAATTATTTTTCCTTGCAAATTACGTTATAACTGAAATTAACTTCACTGAGGGGAAAGATAAAAGAAATATGTTCTTTTGTAGGTATTTGCAACGTTCAGACCAACACAACCAGTACATACATATGTACATTTATAACGCGTTTGTTTTTACAAATATCGCGACAAAAAGTTGACGCCGTATCGAAAAAATAGAGAAATACGTAAAAAAAAAAATACAAAACAGATTGTTGATACATCGAATACGAATACAGATACGGATACAATAAACGTGACCCCAAGCTTTTTTTTGAAGTCATTTAGGTAAATGGGTATTTCTCCTTTTTATTTCTCGCAAAGTACGTATTCGGAGCAGCGGGCCGAAATACGATGGGAAAGGCTATAGGCAGATAAGCATAGGCGATCTGCCTCAGGGTCCAGATTTTGATGACGTTTGGGTGGTAAGTGGGTAACATCGAGAAACATTCATGACCAAAATTCCAGCACCCTCTCCACCTGTTTTTAAAAAATAATTCTTTTTTCGAAAATCAGAGGAATTTTTTTAAAATTAAAGTTGACGGAATTAATCCAAATTTTGGTACATGGTAGACCCCTACAAGGGCCATCCATGAAAACGACATAATTTATTTTTTTAAAGTGTCCATATCACTCGGCAGAATTTTCAAACCTAACTTTTTCGATGTATTTTTGACCTCTAAACTTCATATATTCTTTAAAAAATTTTACCTTCCCTGGGTTGTGGTCAAAAATCACAAAAACCGCGCGCGCGCATTGCCCGAAACTTCCCACTATGCGGTAGCGCCTCGTTCACCGTTGCGCGCGGCACCGCATTTGGCCTGTAGTAACATGCCTTAACGCAGCCACACGCGTAACTGTGAACGAGACGCTGCAGAACAGTGGGAACTACCGACTACGCGCGCGCGCTAAAACTCGTCATTCTAATAATTTTTTTCTCAAAATGTACTGATTTTCGGTGATGGATCGTACAACATTTTTTGTTTGAAATAATTTCAAGATTATTTTGCGATTTTTTTGGAATCAAAAAAGTTGATTTTCTCAAAATGCAAAACAAAGCAAAAAATTACTCACAAAAGTCCACTTTTTTGACTTCAAAAAAAAACGCAAAATAATCTTGAAGTTATTTTAAATAAAAAACGTTATACGATCCATTACCCAAAAATCAGTAGATTTTGAGAAAGAAATTATTGAAATGACGAAGTTTAGCGCGCGCGCGCGTAATCGGTATTTCTCACTGTGCTGTAGCGCCTCGTTTACGGTTACGCGCCGTTACTACAAGCCCAACGCGGAGCCGCGCGCAACGGTAAACGAAGCGCTACTGCACAGTGGGAAGTGCCGATTGACGCGTGCGCGCGGTATTTGCGATTTTTTACCACAGTCCGGTGGAGGCAAAATTTTGAAAAAATATATGGCATTCAGGGGTCAAAAATACATCGAAAAAATGAGATTTAACAATTTTTCCGAGTGATATGGATAGTTAAAAAAAATTTAGTCAAAAATACCTGTTCGGAGGGGAAAAAATTGGAGGGAGTTTGTTGACTTTTTTATGAAAGACCCTTGTAAAGGTCTATCATGTGCTAAAATTTCGATTAATATCGGACTTTCGAAAAATAAATTACTTCTCGAAAAGGAGGAGAGGGAGGGAGAGCTGAAATTTTAATTATGAACGTTTTTCGATGGTACCCGCCACCCACCTACCACCCAAATATCATCAAAATCTACACCCTGAGGCAAATGGCCTATGCTTATGTGCCTATAGCCTTCTTATTTTATAGTTTTCTTCACGAAGTATTATTTTCGAGTATTTTTTACTTTTTCTTCCCCTCGCTGCAATTTACGTCGCCACTTGAGAAACCAAAAATTACACCAAACGCTTTCGCGACTTGGGAGCACCGAGAGCATAAACTTTTCGAAGATCCGCTGCCGCGTGAATGTCACTCTAGGTTTCGCGAAAACGACATCAGCGTCGTCGCAACTTCACCGCATTTCAATTAACACTCGCTCGAAGTAGTAATTTTTGGAACTGCAAGATTTGGCGTACCGACGTAGGCGGTTTTGATGGTGTCAGTACGAGTTTAACGTGTTATTTTCGATAAGAAGGTATACGTGCAAAATGCGTGATGGTAGCAGCCAGCCACAAGCCAGCTATATGTACGAGCACACACACACCGACACGATTTCATCGTTATTATCGAGAAAGGCGCCAATGTTACGTTCGATATGTTATTCGAGCAACGGCGTAGGTTTATTTGAAAAGCCCCGCCGAACGTCGCCGTCCTTCCTTTTCAAATCAACGAAAAGCGACAGCCAGGTTTGTCTAAATTTACCAGCGCGTCAAGAAGAGACGTCGATTCTACGAGTACAAAGATAGACGTGGCTTTGAGGAAAATCACCAGAGAGGAGTATTTTTCTTTTTGCCAAGTTCACCATGAAGCACATCGTAGCACGACGGCACACGTTCACCACCAATAATAAGTTCTCTATTTTTCACATCACAAAAATAATTTTTTGTTGTACTTCGGCGTGAAATTTTCATTTCAACGAAATGGCATCCGTACTGCAACATGCATAAGCGTATCACCCAGCAAAAGCACTTGCAGAACATCGCAAGGCAATTCCAATTACAGGCGTGTGCTTTTTCAATGAAAATACCGTATAATTTTTAATAATATTTTTCGGCCTCGTTGAAACATTGCAATATCAACGCCTAACGTTAGCGTGACCATTTTCTTCGAGCGTTAAAAATAGTGGTACATATAACAGAAAAAAAAAGTTTTAAGTGATCTTGTATGAAGATAAATATTTTTATCAAAGTTTACTCGAAAATTGCTTTTAGTTTTCGCAAACGGCGCGGCATTCTTAACACTCGTATATCTCCCAAGTAGTCGTGGTAAGTGCAATATTTCAGAGTAAAAATAATAAAATTTTCGTTTTTTTCTCTCGTTTTTTATTGGTAATCCATTTTGGGAAGGGTGTGAAATCGATGAAAGGCCATTTTTGCTGTTATTGTTTCGCATTTCCTCTTTTTTTACATCGAACTTCTCCAAAATTGGCGAAGAAAAGTTCATTCGCGAATAGATTGTTGTTCGTTCAATTTTACAAATACGTATTATTCAATTTAAACATTTCAACGACCTTTGAGCGCTTACGCCAGCGAATATACAAAGACTAAAATTCGTATGGGAAAACAACGCACTCTACCGGCTGTCTAATGCGCCAGGATGTTAATTTGGTTCATTATCTATCGAATGAGACCCCCTGGAGCCTAATTAGTTGAGAACTCGTATCAGTACGTTTTAAAAAAAAGTAGTTGGTCAAATCCCTGTGAAAATTTTTGAATAATTCTAAAAACTACAAAAGTAAGAATGAATAGATAATTAAGAGAACATACAGTCTTTCCACTTTTTGCAAGTTTCCAGACACTCATCAAAACTCAGCAAACTGAAGAACATTTTCGTGGAGGGTACATATTTTCGAATTGTTTCAAAATGTTGTCCTGGTGATGTCGCCTTCAACTGCGGAAACAGCCAGAGATCTCTGGGCATCAATTCTGGCTTGTACGAAGGATGAGGAAAAATTTCAAGGTGCTTATTTCAGAAAAACATCTTCATACTCCTGATTTTGATGATGATTCCGAATAAACAGGGGATCTCCTTCGATAAATAATGAGCCAAATTAACATCTTAGCGCATTAGACAGCCGGCAGAGTGCGTTGTTTTCCCATACGAATTTTAGTCTCACCTTATTCGGAACAGTTTTGTACAACAAGATCAATTTACAACGTAATTTTGAAAATTTTCTTTCAGCTTTTTGATCAATTTGCAATTTTACACGAATAAAATACACTTTTAGGCAATGGAAGACAAATTTCAAAATAACTAATTTTTCTTCCCTGAAATTTTTTCCCTCACGATCGATACTTTTTTAAATGTTTGTCTCCCTCGAAAAAAGGTCGTCGAAAAAAAAAGGTTTCACGGAATCTACAAATTGCTCGTTTTGATTTTTTTTTACATCGTGCTCACGAAATTCCGCGTGATTATTCGTTTGTTTCGAAGACGAGTGCAAAATGAGTTCTATTGATAAATCGTTGCGTTTTGTGAAATGGATAAATTATGAATTATTTTTTACTCGTTTCGACTTCCGACGATTTTTACGACATCGTCAAATCGCTAATAAATTGCGCTCTTTTCGTGTTGATTATTTTAACGTCGAGTTATTGTTGCGTTCGCTGGCTTCGCTCATCAACTTACTTCAACGGACAATCGACTAAATCGTGCAAAAAACTTACACCACAGAATACGTAGGTCAGGTCACCCCTTCGGTTAGCACCGACCTCCTTCATCGCGAGGACGACGCGTTTGAAAAAAATTATTCGATTTTTCGCGAGTAATGGAAATTCAGCTCGAACACGAGGACCATTGTAGGTGGCGAAATGTACTATAAAGTTTTATAGGCTTAACAATGGCCGTGTACGACCATTAGCAGCATTGTTGGAAAATCATCGTGAACGCTATAAAATCGTTTCAGTACCGTA
Organism: Maconellicoccus hirsutus; assembly: GCA_003261595.1. Classification (NCBI taxonomy): domain Eukaryota; kingdom Metazoa; phylum Arthropoda; class Insecta; order Hemiptera; family Pseudococcidae; genus Maconellicoccus; species Maconellicoccus hirsutus. Next base: position 9,106 of record QBDW01005850.1, on the reverse strand, counting down.
TTAAACATCTAAAATCGAGCCCTCGTACATCGCTGTTCGCCAACAACACGACGACGTAGCGCGAGTAGTTTCGTTTGTAATGGATTTTCAAACTAATTGTTCTTTGTTAAACTATTATTCTACTTTTCTCGTCGGATGCGAAATTTATCGCACATTTTGCTTTTGTGAGGGCGCAAACGGTACGTGCGAGGGGGTCCTTCAGGTTGGGTGGTTTTTTTCACTCTCTTAAACTCGTCGTATGTATTTTCAACGGCGACCGTTGCTACTGCCACAATCGAAATTATGGCTTTGGGGTTGGCTCGCCGAGATTTATAACTTTGTTAACCTTATCAGCTTTTATTCTCATTTTCCTTATGAACATACACATATATTATGGATACTTCTCCGTTAATGGATTCTTTTAGCGGGCAAAAACGCGTTCTAAAGAACACCGACGCGACGCGAACCAGCTCCGACGATTCATTGGAATTCTTTAGTAAGTTACAAAATTCTGCGTTAGGGTAATTTCCTGGTTTGGACGGGTATTATAGACTTAATATAGCGCTTCGGTAAATTTCTACGAGAGAACGGATCCAGTCTGCCTTCTGAGAGACGGCGTCGTTGCACTAAAATTTCGCAGCATATGGCTTGCCCTGTCCAAAGTTTAAATGAACGCAATTGTAAGAAAATCGCGTACAGAGTTAGAACTATAATTTCACTTTATCAAAAATTTCAATTTGAGTAATCTCAAAAAGTCCAAAAAATTCCGAAAAAACTCCACCGCTTTAAAAGTCTGGGTGAATTAGAGTTTTTTGGGGCAAAATTTCTGGAAAACGTTTCATTGCTTCAAAATGTCGGTTAGGACTCCCTTTGTATAAAAAACATAAGTCAACCTCTCCAGCCTTTGCGCGTTGTCCCCTAGGGAGCCAAATGTGCCCACAATTTCAATTTTTCGATTATCACTCAAAAACTACAGCATGTAAGAAAAAATAGTTCAAACGGGCTCATGTAAATGTCCTCCTGTGCGACGTGTACGTGGCGCGTAACGTTTTTGCGCGTGATCAACGTAGAATGCGTTAAACGTTCGGTCTAGATTCTCGATTCTCGGTTCATTACTTCATTTATGGTTTCTCAACGATGAGAGTATTCTCCGAGGTGCAATACAGCGTTTACCAAAGGTCGTATATTCGCCGAAACCTTTAACAGCGTAATCCACGCTCTGCGTAGTGCTCGTATATTTAAATGGCAAATACCGCGCCAGAGTAAGTAATAACGAAAAATCGTATTTTCGAATTAATCGAAATCTATCGCGTTCTTTCAAGCGTGTATTCCATTTTGTTCGAATCCATAATTTTCCTTCTCCCTCTTATCCCTTCCATGAATCAAGCTTTCTCGTCACCGTCCATTATGATGAGCGTTGCGCTAGAAACCCGCAGGTTTCTCGCGTCACGCGCTTTGGTAATTGATTAAATCGAGGAAAGGTGCGGAAAACATCGCGGATCTTATACTTTGGCTTCGATCAGCGCCGAAGTTCAAATTTTCTTCACCGAAGGCTCGATTTGGAGCGAACAAGGGGAAGTTTATTGAATTGAAAAAGATGTTACTCCGCGAATGACGGAGCTGGTGACATCGAGTCCTTTAAATGAAAAAAAAATTTGTAATAAATAGACGGAGGATATTGATTTTCGAAAAAGCCGTTTTAACGTTGATTATCAAATGTCTGAAAATCGGAAAACCGCGTTTGTCAAAAACTTCGAAAGACCATTCTTTATACAAACGAATCAGCAAAGAGTAATCTAATCGTTTGAAAATCTTAAAAACACTCGGAAACGCGTGCTTTTTAACTTTACGTCGCGTCGAAATAATTTGCGCCCATTTTTCGTCCTCAAGTAGTGAGTAATCGTTTTGGAGCCCATCTAATCCCTTTTGCCAAGCAACGAAGACATTTTACGCTGTTGGTTCGTTTCGTTCACCTTTCCCGATAGCGACTTTTCTTCGTAAGGAGAAAAAAAACGCCTTAGTCTCGTACTTTTCTCTCATCAAAATCAATCGACTTGACGGCGCGCGAAACATTTGTAAAAACCTAATCCACATAAAAGTTTTCTCCTTTGAAGCATTGTTGGTTTCCTTCTCGCAGACGCCTCGCGTCGACTGCGAAATTATCGGAACAAATTTTTCGGCGGATTCTTTTCGCCTGGCCTGGTTTTTTTTCGATGGTTTTACGTGCATGTCTTCAGATGAAGATGCGACGTTCTATACTACGCATCCTGTTTTTTGGTTAACGCAGCACCTTGCCGCACCTGCGATTTCATCCAATAAACATATCTCGTTGTTTCCTTCTATCGCGCGTTATTTTTCCTTCGATTTCCCTCCCAGAGTTCTACTCTTTTACTTCTCTCGTCGACTTGCTTATTTCGCGCGACGTGACTCGACTACCGGAATGGGCATCTAATTTCGAAAACACAGCTCGCATGAATTCGGCTGCTTTTTCTTGTTTATATTCGCTCGGAAACAACGCGTCGCATCGTCTTTGTTAATCGTTTATCGTAGTGAAATTTTCGAATTTCGTGGTTTTTTTCTCCCTCTAGTCTTCTCCATCCCCGAATACGTCTGTTTCGGTTCGCGAGCAGATGAAAAATTAAAACGTCTTCGCGACCATTTAATTATCACTCGCAGAAGTCGTACGTCGCGTGTATTAAAGATTTTCGCCAACTTTTCAACCGCTAGAAATTCATTTCAACTGCAAACTTTTCCTTGCACTTCTTATTCGACGAATGATTAAAATAAATATGCGCTTCCGGACCAAAAATCGCGCGAACATTGAAAAAGCAGAGAAGGGAAAAAAAACTCGAATGCCAGCAACGCGTTAACTTTATCTTTGTAAAAACCACCTCCACCTTCGTCTGCTCGTTCGTCTCTCGTAAACGTTTATTCTCGAGTTAAACAACTTACGATATGTTTTTTTTTTCTATCTTTAAAGCGGCCAGAAATTCGTGAAGTGAATATTTTAACAATTTCCTCAAACCCTCTCGGAATATATTTTCTAAAAATAAGAATAAAAAAAATTACGACTGAAAAAACAGACGGCGGCGTTATACGTATTGAGGACCTCGCACTCCGCTAGTAACCGTCGTGTTATAGTAAAAAAACTTTCTAACGAGAAGGCGGTTGCCTTGTGCGAAACTTTTTTTCCAACTAAAACGAGTAACGAAAAAAATTACGTAGCTCTTTTTATAATTTCGAAATTCCGAAATATATAAATGTGCGCTGGCCATTTACATAACATTAAGCTCGTAAGAGATACTTTCCTTCTGCTCAATCGCTATCTTGTGTACCTGTAATCTTTCAAGTATACCGTCTCAAGACCCGGACCCGAAACCTAGTTTTCAAAAGTGGGCCCCGAAACTCGATTATTATTTTTCAGGCCCTGGGCTTTTCAGGGCTTACAAGGGAAGCTCTCGAGGTGTCCGGCTTGGATTTGAACGGGAGTTGAATTTTTGAAAAGAGCATGTCAAAAAACCCCCAAAACCGAAATTTTAGCTGCCCAAGTTAACTTTCCGATTTTTGGCGAATTTTTGAAATTTGAAAATTACCAAATTTCGATTAAAAATAAAGAATAAAAAAAAATAAAAAAAACTCGAAAAATAATTTTAAATCACGAAAGAAATGTTTTCCCCCTAATTCGAACCCGCTGAACCCGAAAATCACATCGGCGAGCCGTTCTGGAGCCTCCAGCGCGATTTCCATTGTTCTCCAGGAACTTTGAAATGCTTCAGAAGGCGTCTATTTGAGATTGGGCAGATAAAAACTTGGTTCTCTCTTATTCCCAGTCTACCAGGGAACCAAGTTTTTAGCTGCTCAATCTCAAATGGACGCCTCTCGGAGCATTTCGAAGTCCCTGGAGAAAAATGGAAATCGCGCTGGAGGCTCCAGAACGGCTCGCCGATGCGATTTTCGGGTTCAGCGGGGTCGAATTAGGGGGAATACTATTTTTCAGTCGATTCCTATATGCGTGGACGAAAAACGGATTTTTTTTCAATTCGTAATGCTTCACTATGAAAAAACCTGTCCTAGAGAAATGCACTCGAGGTGTCCGGCTGGAATTTTCCGGAAATATGGTCAAGTCGGTTCAGTTGGTTGAAAATAAGAGGGAACCAAGTTTTTAGCTGCCCAATCTCAAATGGACGCCTTCTGGAGCATTTCCAAGTTACTGGAGAAAAATAGAAATCGCGCTGGAGGCTCCAGAACGGCTCGCCGGTGCGTTTTTCGGGTTCAGCGGGTTCGAATTAGGGGGAAAACATTTCTTTCTTGTATTAAAATTATTTTTCAATTTTTTTTTTATGTTTTTTTACTCTTTATTTTCAATTGAAATTTCGTAATTTTCAAGTTTCAAAAATTCGCCAAAAATCGAAAAGTTAACTTGAACAGCTAAAATTTCGGTTTTGGGGGTTTTTTGACATGCTCTTTTCAAAAATCCAACTTCCTTTCTAATCCGAGCCGGACACCTCGAGAGCTTCCCTTGTTAGGGCTATTCAGAGCTTGCGATTTTTTAAAATTCGTATATCATCAATTTTGTTTCGGTACAGTTGACCCGCCTAAACTAACAAGGGGGATTTACACATGCGTAGCAGCAACATGTACTACAGAGAGGCCCATGTCAAACGTACCTAGTCTCACTTACCCTATCTATTCGCTGAAGAAAACTAGAATACTTCAAAAGTGTACCTTAGTCCAGAAACCAAGATTGTGTCAAAATTCATCATCTGAGTATGGTATCTTGCGATGAAAAAAATTTCCAACAATTGAAACCAAAACCGCCTCTCTACCCTCTCCCTGTCAAAACATTAATCAAAACATGTGACAGAATGGTGTTCAATTTTTGCAATTTTGATGACCCCTGAATCGATTTTGCAATTCGATCTTAAAAATGTAATTGTGGTTTCGAGGTCGGAAAATTGTCCCCTTTCGATGAAACATCGCAAAAATTTTATCTTTCCAAATGAACTCTTTCGAAAATTTTCTGCCTGGTGACCGCGCTACTTGCATTTTTTGAGACTGTGATATAAAAAAAAATCACAAGCCCTAAAAAGCGCCGATAATTTTTCACAAAACCCGAAATCCCGTCCCTGAGACCCGATTACTGCGAACCTAGCTTCGAAACGCGAGACCCGAATCTTGAAATTCAGGCCCAGGTCCCGAAACCAGAACCCCGAACAAAAAACCGTGGTCCAACCCCTGATCAAATTTTCGACTTTTGGCGCGCTGGATCAAGTAAACGTCCTACTGTGCGTTGGTGCCTGACGATAAATGAAAAATACAGAAATTTCGAACAGCGGTGCAACTGAAAGCGCCCGCCACTTCATTGCTCCAACATACGCACATAAATGTACACTCCTACATCGTTGAATAAAATTCACATTCGTATTACGCGCCAGCCATCGTTTGAAAATTCCAAACTTGTCATACGTATTTTACAAAATGCAAACAAAAACCCCGACCGAGACGAGGAGCAAAGACGAATCCACTTACATCAGCCAACACCATTCGTATACACCAAGAGAAAAAAATTTTCACCATTTACAAAAAACCGCGAAAATAAGTTCAACATCGATTTGAAGCAAATGTTAATATTAATGTCGTTCGAAACGAGTTTTCCTTTACTTTCGAGCGTTATTTGTTTCACGTTTACGTAATTGGCTGAAATTACTTCCTGCTGATTTATATTCCACGCGCATTTTTTTCTTCAAACTTTTCATTTCAAAAGCCAATAACGATTGATGGCGAGAATAGTGTAATTCGTGTGTGTTTCAAATTAGTAGATACTCGTCGATTCGTGTAATTTTGAATAAGAAAAGTCGCCACGTCGCATCGTTTCGAAGAAGACGACATTAGATTCCGCGCTCGCCACATTAGTCGCCTCTTTTTCGCAGCGTCGAGTTAATTACGTCGTCGGCGGTGCCTCGACGGTGAAAGAGAATTCGAAAAAAGACACCATTACGCCAAAACACTCCATACAGCATACGCGCGCGTCGCCATAAATCGACGAGCTTTTAAAAAACGCGAATCTTTTAAAATCTCACCCTTTTAACATAAAAACCAATTTATTTTGCGAATTCGCCACAACGCTAAATTACGGCACCGAAAGGCAGACGAACAATCGAATGAATAAATCATCAAAGGCGCATCTCGTATAGATTTAAATGCGACTCGTTTCCAACCCTATTCGCCTCGCAGTCGCTAAAAATTTATTATTTACCCGCCGCCGCGTTCGTCAAAAAAGCTTTGTAATTTTCTCTCAGCAAAAAAAAAAAAAATACAACCGAATCATTATTGTTTTCGTGATTTCAGGGTATTAACTACGATTCGCCCAGAGGAGGCGTTTCAGTTGTAACAGAGAAAAGCAACAAATTCAGTTCCAGTAGCTTATTAATAATCAATGCGTCCAAAGAAGATTCCGGAAGGTACACCTGCAAGCCAGATTTAGCCAATCAGACTTCCGTATTCGTACACGTATTATCCGGTAAGTCTGAGTACATCGATAAAATATTTAACACTTTTTTCATCGCTTTTGCACTCTCTCCTTCTTCATGTTTCTCTTCACCGGCGTTAAAAAAATGAATCACTAATCCCTTCTCCTTTTCCCCCCTCGAGTTCCTATCTACTGCAACATTATTCCTAAACGTTTGCTGGTCAGCAGAACCACAACAACGAAGGAAATCTCAATTTAGAACCGTCCTGCTTACTTCACAAGTTATATTCGTCTCTTAACAATATTTCCACACAAAAAGAACAAAATCTCGAAATTTCTTTCCTCCTGTCGAACTTTTCAGCCGAATCCACACCCAACTCCAAATGCTTCCAAACGCCATTTTCCGAACAACGAAAAATTCCACCGTGATCATTTGCACCGTAATAAAATCGATTACCGCAATAATACTCGAGCAACGCGAACATGCTCGATGAACAGCAAATACCCCAGTAGATGTAGGTATTAAGCTGCAAAACAAACGTGCAACTTCCACCATTACAATCACATGTGAACACTTAGCCGCTAAAATCGAGTAATGCTTATTTTCATGTGGCGTCGCCGCTGCTGAATTTCAACGCGAACAAGGAAAACGGAACAAAAAACGTCGTTATTACCATGAGTTATTTTTAATGTTAGACCATTGTGTCTCGAATGCGAACTTCGTTTTCAACGTGACTTTAATTACGCTTCCTTTATAATATAAACCACCGTGCACCACGAATGCGCTACGTTGCCTCAACCTCAGATACCCAACATACCCCCGTCCATTGCGCCGGTCGCGTCATCTCGCTAAGAAGAAGCGTCTTCTTTCGCTTCGTCGCGACGACGGCGTGTTTGGTTAAATCCATCTACGTGCAAAATTATCCCGTAAAAAAAGACCACGAAAACGATTTAAATGTAATTCAATCGCATACTTTACACTATGCTCGTATACTTTAGCCGAATAACTCGCTTTTTTCCCTCCTTCATTCGTTTTTTCTTTCTCATAATCAACTCAATTCTACTTTTGACTCCTGACCTACTTCGTCATCCAGAGAGTCAACGTTGTCTGGATGTCAAAGCCTGCAAAACACTTACAACACCATGTCAGCGAGGCGTAGGGACAACGAGTAACAACCGATAAGCTGCCATAGCCACCAGTTCTACGAACAACCAGTCGTGGAGATGTGCTGCCCGTGAGCAGTCCAGAAGATAGCTACGACCTCTCGCATTTAACAAATCACACCTTTGCTCAAACCACCAAAAATTTTCAAATTTCATAACTTTTTTCGTAATGACATTTTGCCGTTTCAATACCCCCCCCCCCAAAAAAAGATCCTCCAGCGAGGGAACGCACTTGCCTATAAATTGTCTCACGTTTTCTTTACCGCAGATCACCAACGCGCAACGTAATAAATAATGAAATGTGTTTGGCGACGATAATGGAGAAAAACACTAATTCACCATTCGGTGTTACCGAATAATCGTCAAAGCGCATGCTATCGTTCTAGTCGTGTTAAACACTATAAAAACTCGGCTATATCTCTTGACGCAGTTCCACCATATAACCAACACGTTGATAATAGAATGTAAACACCTTTATCGATAATTCATATTAAAATTATCGCAGGTAGGTAACTAGGCAGAGCCGATATTTTCGAAAGTCGCAAAAACCGAAGTGAAAAAATTTAATTTTCGACCGTCCAAATACGTAAGCAAAAAATAAAAATGTTTTCGTAACTTTTACAATGCTCGTCACGACACACTCCCTTTTTTCTATTCATAATAATTCTCAATCGTAATTGATGTCACAAAAATCTTCTCGACTTTTTGGCTGATATCTAATTTAGAAGCTTATGGCAGTTGGGCTGAATTACCGTTATTACGGAAGGGCGAATGACAGCAAAATTGTTGTAAATGTCATTTTACGATGCAAGCTTGGTACGTTGCAATAATTAATGTAAGTTGCAGAACTTTCGGTAATTTACGGTAATTCACAGGTAATATACCAGTAATTTCCCGGTAATTTACTAGTAATTTATGGTAATTTGTGGTAACTTACTCGTAACTTATGGTAATTTACTGGTAATTTGTCGTAATTTACAGGTAATTTATGGTAATTTACCAATAAATTTCCGGTAATTTAACGTCAATGTTTGTAATTTACTGGTAATTTACTTTACGCAATTCACCAGTACTTTACCATGTTTTAACCATAATTTGCAGTAATTTACCGTCATTTGTTGTATTTTACCACCAATTTACGGTAATTTACTGTTGATTTACAGTTAGTAATCAATGATGATTTACCATAAATTTGCGGTTTTTTGGTAACTCACCACCAACTTTCCGTATTTACGATAATTACCGGTAATTTACCAGTAATTTACGGTAATTCACATGTAATATACCAGTAATTTTCCGGTAATTTACTAGTAATTTATGGTAATTTGTGGTAACTTACTCATAACTTATGGTAATTTACTGGTAATTCGTCGTAATTTACAGGTAATTTATGGTAATTTACCAATAAATTACCGGTAATTTACCGTCAATGTTTGTAATTTACTGGTAATTTACTTTACGCAATTCACCAGTACTTTACCATGTTTTAACCAT
>QBDW01005849.1:0-19706 GCA_003261595.1 Maconellicoccus hirsutus | reverse complement strand
AAATAATGATAAGCATCGATCAAAACAAACTCAACAGCAACAGCCAAGCACATGGCAAATTTCGTCATTCGTCAATTCTATCAAAAAACGAGAAGAAAAGACAGTAGAGAGTGCGTCGAGCGCGTATATTGAAACTAGTCATCCCGGATATCGTAAATCAGCAGGCGAGAGGGTAGCCTAAAGTGATGGGCGACGGTGACGAATAGGTATCTTAGCGTCACGTTCATCATAATGTTTTTTTTTTCATTTTTCAATTTCAGTAGATCGATAGTAATAATACCTAGTGTATAATTGAAAATTTCGCTAGGGGGGGCAAACATGTCTGTCAGGGGGGGCATTGCCCCCTTTGCCCCCACCTAGCTACGGGGCCGTGTAGCGGTTTTTCGTCTCTCCTGAAAAAAGTGGATTTTGGATAAAGTTCACTTTGTGACCAAGCCCCTCTTTTTAAAAACTCTCATTGGGAAGCGACAGTTGATAGCATTGACACCGATTTATTACACAAAATTATACTTAGATTTTTTAAGAGATTCAAAATAGCAACCTTAAGATTTGACAGAGAAAATACACCTGCGTTTGGATATGTCTCTTTTGACATAAGAAATTAAAAAATCACATTTCCGAATTTTTTGAAGACGAACAATCGGACGATTACGAAAAAATGGTTAGCGAAATAGATAAAAAAGCACACAATACCATATGTCATTTGCTCATCACCGATATATTTACGCAGCGTGGCTGCATTTTTGCACCCTCAATTCAATCCCTTAAGTGGTTGTCTAAAAGTGAAAAAAAAGGTGTTGCGATATGTGAACAACATTATCAATTCAGAAACCACGGAAGAAAGTTCCTCAAGCACTTCAGGTGAAGAAGAGTTGCAGTATGTTTCTGAGGCGAAGGAGAAGGATCCATATGCTGAATTTACTAATGAACTAAAATAAGAGAACAACAGCAACAGTGAAGTAAAATACTATAGAAAAATTAATGCATCTACTAGTACAGATGTTTTACAACTTTGGAAACAAAATTGCCAAAATTTTGGCTTAAAAACATAAACGAAAACAAGGTAGTCGGAGATATGTGGATTATAGTAAAGATAAGCTGGATCAAGCAATTAAAGGTGTGAAGACAAATAAACAGAGTATAAGAAAAGCTAGTGATCGCTATGGTATTTCAAGAAGTGCCGCAACGTTCAAATGAAAAACATGATATCAGCATGAACGTTTGCGAAGCATTACTGAGTGAATAAAACTGTTCTGGACAAATCGACGATTCTTGGAGAGACGCTCAGCTCAAAGAATTGAATTCAATGAAACGCCATCAAGTTTGGACACTTGTTGATAAGCCACCTAATGCGAAAGTTATTAAATCTGCATAGATATTGCGCATCAAAGATAATGGTAGGCGAACAGCTAGACTAGTAGCTACAGCTTGGGACTGGTCTGGTTGCGAAGAAAGTGTATACGCAACTGTAGCAAACACTGTATCAATTCGCGTATTTTTGACAGTTGTTTATTCAATACGATGGCTGCGGAGGAAGTCGGTGGGGCGGATGTCCAACAGGTTAGACTCGCGACGAGTTGAAACAATTATTTTTTGCATACAACTAAATCTAGAACTAAATCGTGGTTGTGGGTGAGATGCCACGGTGGGAGAGATGCCACACTTTTCACCATAGCGCTCCTAGTGAGTGAATCAAAAAACTGGAATATACGTTTTGTTCCTCCATAGGTGTACATACCTTGGTAGAATAATCGTTCTGTGAAGTGAACATACCTTGATGTTGTGGTGGTTCAAACTTTTTATCACTGAAAAAATCACCTCGATAATTTTACGTTGTATGTTTGCGGCTGAGGAATGAATACTAAAAATTGCGTTCTGATTTTGGTAAGTACGTTTATATTACCTACTAGTAGTGTACTTTAAGGATCGATAATCATATTTTGGTATTGTTGCGATTTTGGTACTTTCATTGAGCTTTTTCAAAAACATGTGTTTTGGGATAGTTGCCACACTTTTTGGTCGGGATAGATGCCACACCAAAAAACAACTTTTTTGTTTAAAATAACAACAATTTTGATTTTAAATGATGAATTTTCCAATTTTTTAGGTACATAATGCCTAGAGTATACGTTCGAAAGACAGAAAGAAAGGGTTGGTCGGAAGAAGATTGCCTTTTAGCGATCAAGGAGCTAAATGATGGAGCCGGATTACGTGCAACCGCTTCGAAATATAAAATTCCACCTCGTTCTTTAAAAAGACGAATGCAGAAAGGTCCTCCATCAACTCCTGCCGGCAGTAAGAAACCAAGACTAGGAAGCGCCCCTATCTTGGGCTTGGAAGGAGAACAAAAATTAACAAAACACATCGTTAAACTTCAGCAAAGCGGATTCGCTCCAACAAAGAAAGAAGTCCAAGAAATGGCGTTTCAGTTAGCTGAATGTATGAATATAAAACATAATTTTAACGTGGAGAAGCAAAGGGCAGGTCGTGATTGGTTAGACTCATTCCTTGAACGAAATAAGTCTATTTCAATCAGAAAAGCCGAAGGTGTGTCTATTAATCGTGTGTTAGGAATGAACCGAAAAGAGGTCGGTGAATACTTCAAATTGTTGGATAAAATGTTGACTGAAATGAATCTTCACGATAAGCCTTCGAATATATTCAACATGGACGAAAGTGGTCTACAATTAAACAATAAACCAGGCAGCGATGCAGTGCTAGCGGTTAAAAATTTAGTAGTACAAAAAGTGACGTCTGGTGAAAAAGGAGAAACTATTTCAGTAATCGCCTGTGTCAGTGCTGAGGGGAATTTCTTACCGCCGTATTGTATTTTTAAAGGGAAGAAGATGAATAATGCGTATATGTTGAATATGCCACCTGGATCAAAAATTATCATGTCACAAAAGTCCGCATACGTAAATTCCGAGATTTTCCATGATTGGTTTAAAAATCACTTTCTAATGAGAAGACCACCAGGTAAAATTCTCTTGATTTTGGATGGACACAGTTCTCATATGAATGTTCAAACACTTCAGCTTGCTTCCGAGAATGAAGTTGAATTTTTGTGTCTTCCAAGCCATTGTACTCACTATCTACAACCGTTGGATCGTACCTTTTTTAAACCATTAAAAACATTTTACTATCAAGAATGTGCCAAAGAAGTGAAAAGAAGTCCTGACCATCGTGTAACTCGTTTTACTTTTGGGAGAGTTTTATTCGAATCATGGAAATGCGCTGCACAAGTTAAAACCGGTATTTCTGGATTTTCTTCAACTGGCATACATCCATTCAACCCAAACGCTGTGCCTGATTACGCGTTTATTGCAACCGTTCCGCATGATCCTGAACCAGCAAACATTTCTGAGCCCGAAGATGACGAGTCGTTATTGCCACTGCCCACAAGTTCGACAATAAATTCTGAAATGATACCACCAGACACTCCGTCAACGAATTCTGAATCGATACCACCAACCACTTCGACAATAAATCCTGAACCATTTACATTAGCCACGTTTCCGGCAACAAATTCCGAACTGATTACACCTGCGTTTCCTGCAACGAATTCCGAAGAGATGCCTAAAGATAACACACCCACAAAATTGTTGAATAAAATTTCGCCCGTTCCCGAAATCAAAGAAAAGAAAAAATCTACACGTGGGAGACCCAAGCAGTCGGCTCTTACCATCACAAATAAAGATTTCATTGAATCAAGTATCATGCTTTCTTTTTTTATCTTTCGATTATCTCTTTAGTTGTAATAGGTCACTAACTCGAATTTTTTCCGAAAAAAATAAGTCCAAAGTGAAACCTGAGAAACCTAAAACACGTCCTGCAAAATCTAACACACGCAAAAAGACATCAGTGAAGTCAAAACTTTTCAACATAGATTCTGATTCTAGCGATCCAGACGATCCACTACCCCTCCGTAAGTTTAGAAAGACACTCGAGCTATACGAAAATTCATGGTTCATTTTTTAATTCTAAAATCTGTTTAGCTAATTTTCAACAAGATAAAAAAAAGAAAAATAGTCCGCAACCTGGCACATCGAAAATGGGAACGAGAAAATCCAAAAAAATTCCAAAACCTATGAAGAAAGTTAACATTTTATCTCCAAATTCTTCAGACTCTAGCGACAATGAATCCGTCGTTTATGATTCAAGTGATGACGATGCGACTCGAAGCGATGATGGCGAATGTTTATATTGCAATGGTAGAATTTTGATATTTTTAAATCACCTTTTGTGTTGAAAGATATAAAATTACGATGTGAAAAACTTTTCAGGGTTATTTTCCGAAGATACTCGAGGCGAAATCTGGATTAAATGTAGCAAGCGTAAAATTAATGCTCACGAATTATGTGCAGGAGTCGAAGAAAAGACGTTTCTTTGCGAATATTGCAGAAAAAAATGAATTTTAGTTTATTTTGATCTGAAAAATATTTCTACTTTATGTTAATTTATTATTGCATAAATTTTCACGATTTTTTGACTATAAAACGTATTTATTTTGGTGTGGCATCTATCCCACTAGGGGTGTGGCAACTAACCCACCAGGTGGCATCTCTCCCACAAAAAAGATGGGTGTGCTTTTTGGTTTATAACTTTTTTCGGTGAAGCCTCAGCCCAATGTGTTCCACAGACGAGTTGTAGCTAAGGCTTCTAGCTATCACCTCGTCCAAAGATATTAAGTTTCTATCCATTACAGCCTCCGCTATAACCGAAAAACTAAAAAGTGTGGCATCTCACCCACAACCACCCTATCGTTATCGAAGGTTTGTACTAGCATTTTGTACTTTAATTTGATCTATATAATGCATCAATTGAACTTTCGTTGTTGTTATAGGGCGTAATAGCGTACTAAAGCGGATATGCGATACTCATCGGAGTTACGATCCCTTACAGTATCCTCTACTGTTTCCTTATGGTACCGATGGATATGATATCAATATATTGCAATTCAATAGTAACAAAACTGTATCAGCCAGACAATATTATACATATCGTTTAATGAAGAGAGACGATAATTATTTGTTATTATGTGGCGATTTATTAAATGTTTATATCGTTGACATGTACGTGAAAATGGAATCTGAACGTTTACTGTATATGCGGCTAAATCAATCGAGATTACGTAGCGAGGAATATGTACATTTGCGGGATGCGTTATTATCGGATGGAATTGCTGGAAGTGATATGGGAAAAGTAGTAATTTTACCTTCGTCATATGTAGGTGGACCACGATACATGGCCGAAAAAGTGCAAGATGGCATGTGTTATGTACGCGCACATGGAACTGCTGATCTGTTTGTTACAATGATGTGTAATCCAAAATGGATAGAAATACAGGAGAATCTTATCACAGGTCAACGTGCGAAAGATCGTTATGACTTGGTGGCAAGAGTATTTAAATTGAAACTGAAATTGCTAATGGAAATCATAACAAAACGTGTAATATTTGGTAACGTGAAATCGTATATGTTAACGATTGAATGGCAAAAGCGTGGTGCGTTATTCCACTAGCAAGTAGCAATAGTTGTAAAACATATGATTAAGTACTTAATTTGTATATTATGATATGTTACAGGGTTACCTCATGCTCATATATTGATATGGTTAGAGATAAGAATCTCGCCGGATAATATCGATAAAATCATTTCTGCTGAAATTCCAGATCCGAAAAGTGATCCAAAACTGTTTGAGATCGTGAAAAATCACATGATACATGGTCCATGTGGTAGATTAAATAATAAATCACCGTGTATGGATAATAATAAATGTTCCAAACGGTATGATAGTTGATATTCTATAAATGAAATCAGTTTATTTGTTAAATGGGTATTACATATTTCGTGATTTGATATGTACTGTTATTATCTATTTATCTAGATATCCTAGAGCATTTGTAAATGCAACGCAAATGGGTGAAGATGGGTATCCATTATACCGAAGACGATCACCGCAAGAAGGTGGAATTGAATGTATAGTAGGTGAACACACTATCGATAACAGATGGGTGGTTCCCTACTCGCCATTACTACTTCAGATATTTAATGCTCATATCAATATAGAATCATGTAATTCGGTCAAAGCTGTAAAATATATCTGCAAATATGTTTGTAAAGGCAGTGACCTAGCTAAAATTAGTTTAGAGAACAATGAAATCGAACGCTATGTGAATGGACGATACATTAGTTCCTGTGAAGCGGTGTGGCGAATTTTTGCGTTTGCAATTCACGAGCATTATCCTGCAGTAAGCTATTCAAATTTATTCCACTTTCTGATGTATTACACACATGTATGATATATCGACTTTGAGTTTAGATTGTTCATTTATCGGTGCACTTAGAAAATGGTCAAAGAGTGTACTATACACCTGATAATATTCTGAACAAAGTACAGACTGCACCGAAAACAACGTTAACAGCGTTTTTTGAATTATGTAAGCAAGATGAATATGCAAAAACGATACTTTATCATGAAGTTCCATCGTATTACACATGGAATAAAACAAAATTCGTCAGAAGAAAACAGGGTACACCAGTACCAGGTAATAACAAAATTGAATTGTATTGTCAACATTACAAAGAACGTTGAATTATAGATTACAACAGATTTATTGAAAATCGTAAAATATTTTGAATATTACATTTTGTTCAATTATTGTAGAATATAATGGAGTGCATAAAGATCACGCAATTGGACGAGTATATATGGTAAATCCAAATAATCGTGAATGTTATTATTTACGGATGTTACTGTTTCATATTCGCGGACCGACATCTTTTGATGATTTAAAAACCGTAGATAACCTTTTATTTCCTACCTATCAAATGGCATGCGAAGCGAGAGGTCTGTTAGCAAATGATAATAACTGGATTGAAACATTACAAGATGCCGCTATGTCGAAATCTCCATATCAAATACGAGAGTTATTTATATATATTGTTATATATTGTCAACCTGCAAATCCTCTTGCACTATATAATCAATTCAAAGAAGATATGTCTTCTGATATTTTACATCGGTTTCGAACATTAAACGAAAGCATTACATATAACGACGATATATTCAACGAATGTTTATTACTCCTTGAAGAGAAATTAGTTCATATAAATGGAAAAGTATTGAAAGATTATTATTTACCGGAACCATGTAAAGACAATAATATTGCTATGTGTGCTGAATATTTACGTGAGATCAGTTATGATAATACTCGACTTGAAGAAGTTATACAAAGTAGAGAACCATTGCTAAATTCCCATCAAATCTATGTTTATCAAGAAATTCTGAAAAGTATAGATCAAAACGCAGGGAATGTGTATTATCTTGATGCATCAGGAGGCACAGGTAGGTAATGTAAAAATCATACCGAACGCTTAATTTGCGATAATATATTCAATGTTTTTTACATCATGTTTCAGGCAAAACATTTTTGTTGAATACGATTTTAGCGAAAGTAAGATTTCAAAAACACATTGCTATAGCGGTAGCGTCATCTGGAATTGCAGCTACGTTATTAGATGGCGGAAGGACTGTTCATTCCACTTTCAAACTTCCGCTTAATATGATTAGTAACAGTGAAATTACATGCAACATCTCTAAAAACAGTGGTATAGCAAAAGTATTGCAAAACTGTGCGTTAATTAATAATATGGGATGAATGTAGTATGTCTCATAAAGTGGCATTGGAAGCTATTAATCGTACTTTACAAGATATTCGAAATAATCAAACTTTAATGGGTGGTGTAACGATGTTATTAGCAGGTGATTTTAGACAGACTCTACCAGTTGTACAAAGAGGTAAAAAATTTACTGAAGTTATGTTAACATGTGTATTTGAAAAGGGCTAACTGTATTTAATATTGATTGATTTAGGTACTAGAGCAGATATAATTTGTGCAGCATTAAAAAGTTCGTACTTATGGCCAGATATCAGACAATTACCGCCACTTCAACAGAACATGAGATTAACTTCTAATAATGACGACTATGCAAAAGACTTACTAAAACTTGGGAGTGGAACGTTTCCTAACAAAGACAATAAAATTAATCTGACAAACTTCGGTTCCCTATTATGTTCTGAAGAACAATTAATTGAATCAGTGTGGCCTGGAATCGAAAATATATCATCAAAATCATATGACTGGATTTCAGAAAGAGCAATTGTAGCTCCTAGAAATTGTATTATAAATGATATTAACAATTACATTTTACAAAAGATCGATACTGAGGTAAGTATTCAGATTAGTACACCTGATGAAATATACAAAAATATAAAATATATTGTACAAAATGTTTTGTTTTAGGATTGCATCTATTATGCCATTGATGAAATGGTTGAAAAGGAAGAGGCAACATGTTATCCTACCGAATTTTTGAATTCATTAGATCCTCCTGGATTATCACCTTATAAATTACATTTAAAAGTTGGGATACCGGTAATTCTAATTCGGAACATGGAACCACCACGACTGTGCAATGGTACTCGATTATTGATTAAGCGAGTACTTCGAAATACGGTCGAAGTAACCATATTAACAGGATGTGGAAAAGGGGATAACGTATATCTGCCGCGTATACCTTTGATTTCCAGCGATCTTCCTTTTGAATTTAGAAGAGTGCAATTTCCTTTGAAATTAAGCTTTTCGATTAGTATCAGAGATTATATAATAAACTTCGTTTAAAATAGATAGGCATCTCAATGTAAAATTTTTGGTCAGCGATTTTTTTCATCTGTGGAATTTATTTAGTTCGCGGCATGACACCGCAGTCAATTAGCGCCACTGTCGCATGTTTTGTTTATTTTTTTTTTTTGTTTTGTTTATTTTTATTTTCCCAAAATGTACCCGTCCTTACCTTCTGCTCTGCCCTGCTTTGTAACACTGAAAACAATATCATTTTCTTAGATGAAGAAAATGGAAACTGTAGCTAACAACCAAATATATTTTATTCGTAAAAATAGTGGCGCTGATGGTGTCATGCCGGTGAACTATATAATGTAATTTTTTATTTCCATAAGACATAACCGGCCGTGATTAGTATTAATAAATCTCAAGGACAAACGTACAACGTCATCGGACTAAACCTAAAAGAACCGTGCTTTTCACATGGCCAATTATATGTAGCCTGTTCCCGCGTTACGGATAAAGCAGGACTATACTTTTTCGCTCCGGAAGAATACACTGAAAACGTCGTATATCCAGAAATTTTATAATTTCTTTGTAAGTACTGAAAGTTGATTAAAGTTTATTAATACGAATAGCATTGCTAAGGTTATCATAAAATTAAAAAAAGAAATGATAAGGGTGGATTCACAATAATTAATTGAACGGTTTCGATTAAGTTTGTTTTCATCAAACATTAAAGCTGGGTTCATAATGGCCGCGGCCTGGCCGCGGATTTTATACGGCTTGATCGAAATCCGGGAACTGAGAAAGTCAGTTCATAATGGCCACGGAATAATTGTTGCAAATGAATTTCATTGGACAGAATTTTCAGATCATGACCAATGAAAATAGAAGAATTTTATCAGTAGTTGTAAGCGTCAAGTTATCAAAATATTCCAATAACCTCACTTTTCTGCATTTTCTGAAACATTTTCTCGAAAACAATAATTATTATTATTAATAAAGTTAAAATAAACCATTATAATAAATGCCTTGTAAGTGGGGAGGAAAAAAAATGCCTCTGTTAATGCAATTATTTGAATAACATCAGAGCAGTGAGATGGCAGTGGGACCGGATAAGTAGTATTCCCTTAGCTACTCTTCGTCGTCCTGAATCCTGGAAGTCCTGAAACAAATTTTAAAAAAAATTACACCAAGTATCACGTTCTACAAATTATTATCTCTAG
Organism: Maconellicoccus hirsutus; assembly: GCA_003261595.1. Lineage (NCBI taxonomy): Eukaryota > Metazoa > Arthropoda > Insecta > Hemiptera > Pseudococcidae > Maconellicoccus > Maconellicoccus hirsutus. The sequence goes on along the minus strand of QBDW01005849.1, from coordinate 9,853 downwards.
TAGCATTATGTACTTATCTGATATTCGCTTTCCAATTTCCCAGGATAATCTCAATAATGTTTATAGTTTTAAAGAATATGTATTAAATAAAAATAATAATGTTCACAGTTTTAAAATTTAATTATTAATATTAATACAAATAATATAATAATTAGTATTCAGCACCAGTGTTTGATCGATTTAATGAAATAATTTATTATCATTGGTGAAAGAAGACGAAAACAACAACAAAACAAATCCACGGATTTTTCCCGGATTTTAGAAAATTTTCTAAATTCCGGGAGAAATCCGGCAAAATTCCGCGGCCATTATGAACTACGGTATCAGAATACATGGCATTTACTTTCCGCGGAATCGATTCCGCGGCCAGGCCGCGGCCATTATGAACCCAGCTATAACCGGCCGTGATTAGTATTAATAAATCTCAAGGACAAACGTACAACGTCATCGGACTAAACCTAAAAGAACCGTGCTTTTCACATGGCCAATTATATGTAGCCTGTTCCCGCGTTACGGATAAAGCAGGACTATACTTTTTCGCTCCGGAAGAATACACTGAAAACGTCGTATATCCAGAAATTTTATAATTTCTTTGTAAGTACTGAAAGTTGATTAAAGTTTATTAATACGAATAGCATTGCTAAGGTTATCATAAAATTAAAAAAAGAAATGATAAGGGTGGATTCACAATAATTAATTGAACGGTTTCGATTAAGTTTGTTTTCATCAAACATTAATACAAAAAGAAATTTAATGTACTTTTTAACGCACGTAAAGTTCATAACGAAATTCGAAACATCGTGTTGTATTTCTAAAATATTGTCGGCTAGAAATTGTATGTTTCGGGTTATTGTTGGCTATGCCAAGTTTTCAAAATTTGTTTCTTTCGGTTCAATTGTTTATTTCTAATTCGTCAGTTTTGGATTTCGCGTTGTACGATTAACATAAATAAAAGGTTACATTGAATTTCAAAGAATTCATTATTGGCGACGAGGATGGGATAAAGATGGCGACGTTAATTTCAAATTTCGATAAATTCGATCCTAGTGTGGAGGATTTCACGTCATGGTCAGAACGTTTTACATGTCATCTTGATTGTTTCGAATTCGATGAGACAAAGAAAAATAAGTATTTAATTTCTCATTTAAATGCTGAAACTTATTCAGTACTTAAAAAATTTTCTTTCCCGAAAGTTCCTTCCGAAAATTCCTATGAAGAATTAATTAAAATTCTTACGGATTATTATAATCCGAAACCTTTAAAAGAAATTTGTAGATATAATTTTCGCCGTCGTATGCAACAAGAAGGAGAAACTTTCAATAATTTTGTTGCGTCGTTGAAAGAATTGATTCGAGATTGTGATTTTGGTTCTAATACACGTATTGATGAAGAATTGAGAAGTCAAATAATTTCTGGAATTCGTGATAAGGCTTTACAGAGCCATTTCTTCGCTACATCAAATCTTACTTTACAAAATGTTCTAGATAAAGCTAATTCTTTCGAGTTGGCAAATCAAGGTGTAAACCAAGTTCAATCATTACAAAATTCGTCGGTTCCTGCCATCAATGCTGTTCATGTTTCTAATCAAGGAGATTCTTCAGTCAATAAAATCAACGAACGAGTAATTAGAAAGAATCATTCTAATACAAATTCAAGAAAGAAAAATTCAGATTTTGTTCGTAAAACATCTAATTTTAATTCTAAAAATAATTCTAATCGTTCGTCTGATTTTTCGGGTTCTAGTAATAATCCGAATTTTGGTTCTATTACGTGCTATCGTTGTGGGAAAAAGAATCATAAAGCTAATGTATGTCGTTATAAAGATTCGAAATGTAATAAATGCCAAAAGGTTGGGCATCTTGCGGTCGCATGCGGTATGTTTCGGAATAATTCTAATTCGTACAATAAGTTAAATTCAAATAATTCGGTTAAAAATATTTCTGAAGAGTTACAGGTAGTTGATATCGCGCATATGTCAATCAATAAGATTGGAGTGGAAAAACCTCCTGATAAATATATGATTAATTTATTTGTAAATGATCGTCAGGTTCGTTTTGAAGTAGATTGTGGTGCTCCTTATACTCTTATGTCGATTGAAAATGCTGAAAAGTTCAATTTACGTTCTGGAATGAAATCTTGTGATTTATCTTTGAATTCATATTCTGGAGATGAAGTTAAAATTATTGGAGTGATTCCGGTCAAGGTTAAGTACGAAAATAAAGTTCATGATTTATCGTTATATATTGTTAGCGGAAGATCTAGGTATGATACCATTTTAGGTCGTGATTGGTTAGAAGTTTTGTATATTGATGTTCGTAATTTTTTCGGTAAAAGTTCGTCGTTAAACTTCGTTAATAAACTTGATTTTGTTGAATTAAAACTTCAGATGGATAAGATGGCTGATTCTTTTGCGAGTATTTTCGAGGAAGAAATTGGGAAAATTCCTAATGTGGAAGCGGATATTTATTTAAAATCTGATGCTAAGCCTATATTTTGTCGTGCTAGATCTGTTCCTTTTGCTTTACGTTCAGCTGTTGATGCTGAGATTGATCGTTTGGTTTCGAAAGGTATTTATACTCCGACTACAATTTCTGAATGGGCTACACCTGTTGTTCCTATAGTCAAGTCGAATGGTAAGATTCGTTTGGTAGGAGATTATAGTGTTACTGTTAATCGAGAAATTATTCCTGAAGATTATCCGATTCCTAACATGGAAGCTATTTTGTATGATTTTTCGGATTGCGAATATTTTTCCAAGTTTGATGTTCGTGAAGCTTATATGCATATGGCCGTCACTGAAAAGGCTTCGAAAATTCTTACCGTGAATACTACGAAAGGTTTATTTCATGTTAATCGTTTGAATTATGGTATTCAATGTGCGCCAGCGAAATGGCAACAATTTATTGAGCAAGTTTGTATTCGTGTTCCTGGTTGTAAAGGTTTTTATGATGATGTTAAGATTTCTTCAAAAAGTTTTCCTGAACATATTCTGAGAGTTAAGAAATTTTTCGAAATTTGTCGAGAATTTAATCTTCATTTGAATCGGAAGAAATGTGAATTTCTAACGGATCGGTTAGAATTTTTAGGTTTCGAAGTTGATAAGTTTGGTGTTCACAAGACTAGTGGAAAGATTGATGCGATTGTGAAAGCTCCTAGGCCTACTGATGTTACTAAATTGAAAGCTTTTTCTGGATTGGTAGGTTATTATTCGAAGTTTATTCCTAATATGAGTGATTTATTTGTTCCTTTGAATAGGTTGTTGAAGAAGGATGTTGAATTTAATTGGTCTAAAGAATGTGATGATGCTTTTGAGAAAATTAAGAAGGAGATTGTTTCTGATCGTGTTTTATGTCATTTCGATCCTAATAAGGATTTAATTTTGGCTTCTGATGCTTCGCCCGATGCAATCGGGGCAGTTTTGAGTCATATTATTGATGGTGTGGAAAGACCTATTGCTTTTATTTCTAGGACTTTAACACCGACTGAGAAGAGATATAGTCAACTGGATAAGGAGAGTTTGGCTATTTTTTGGAGTGTTCGGAAATTTTTCAATTACTTGTTTGGTAGGAAATTTATTCTTATTACGGATTGTCGTCCTTTACAATCGATTTTCAATTCTAGTAGTGCTAAACCTTCTTTGAGTGCTACGCGTTTACTTCATTATTCTATTTTTCTTCAAGGGTTTAATTATGAGATCAGATATCGCAAATCTGAGGATAATTCTAATGCTGATTTTTGTAGTCGTTTTCCGGTTTGTCGTGGTAATATTAATCAGGTAGATTCTGTTTCTAATTTTCATAATAAGATTGTGTCTAAATTATCTTTAAATTCGAAGTTGGTTGCTGAAGAAACGTTGAAAGATTCAGAAATGGCTAAGCTATATCGTCAAATTTCAGGGGAAGAGAGGAGTTATGGTAAAAATTTGAGTGAGTATGAATTGGCTGATGGTTGTATATTTTGGAATTCAAGGTTATATGTGCCTATCAAATTTCGGGAAGCCGTTTTAAGTGAATTACATGTTGGTCATTTCGGTATAGTAAAATGTAAGCAATTAGCTAGGAGTTATGTGTATTGGCCCAATATAGATAAAGATATAGTTCGAGTTGTTTCTAATTGTTCTATTTGTAGAGAATTTATTGCTGATCCTGTTAAAGTTACTCATCATTGGGAAGAAAGTACTCATGCTTGGCAAAGGATTCATTTTGATTTTGGTTATTTTGAGGGAATAAATCTTTTAATTATTGTTGATTCTTATTCAAAGTGGGTCGAGGTTTATACGTTGAAGGTTATAACAACTTCGAAAATTATAGAATGTTTTGAGGATTTATTTTTTCGTTTTGGTTTTCCTGAATTAGTGGTTTCTGATAATGCTCGTCAATTTATCTCCAGTGAGATGGAGCATTTTCTGGTTGGTTGCGGAATTCGACATTTAACATCTTCCGTTTACCATCCAAGTTCTAACGGACAAGCAGAAAAGTTCGTGCAAATCATAAAAAATGGTTTGAAACATGATCGAGGGAATGATAGTTTAGTTAAACGAATTCAACGATTTTTATTTGCGTATCGAAGAGCTCCTAATGTGTCAACTGGTATTTCGCCTTTCGAAAGAATGTTTGGAAGAAAGATTCGTTCTTGTTTGAGTTTTCAGCGTAATCGAACTTCTGAAATAGTTCATTCTAGCTCTCCTGTTAATGCCAATTCCAATTTTCGTGAATTGGAAGTTGGTGATCATGTCCAATTTCGTATTTATTTAAATAAAGATATTAAATGGTCGTACGGTATTATTAAACAACGTTTAGGTAAAGTTATGTATTTAATTGATAATAACGGTAGTTGTGTTAAACGTCATATTGATCAAATTAGAAAATGTAATACGCGTGCTAATTCGAATAGATATAATTCATGTATTTTATTCGATGATGAAACTGAAATTAATAATGATGCTGTATCAGTTGAAAACACTGATTTGAATAATCCGGATCGTGATCGAGTTCGACGCTCTGGTCGTGAGCGAAGGAAACCTGATCGTTATACTTCTTAAGTACCTAATAATTAATTTATTAATTTATTTTTTTTTAATTCAAAAAGAGGAAGAGTTGTTGTATTTCTAAAATATTGTCGGCTAGAAATTGTATGTTTCGGGTTATTGTTGGCTATGCCAAGTTTTCTAAATTTGTTTCTTTCGGTTCAATTGTTTATTTCTAATTCGTCAGTTTTGGATTTCGCGTTGTACGATTAACATAAATAAAAGGTTACATTGAATTTCAAAGAATTCATTACATCGACCTCCTAAATTTCTAAACGTAAAACCGATTCACATGACTGTTTATAAACAATGAACGATAGAGTGCGTATTTGAAACACTGCATATAATGTGAGTAGGTACCAAATACCTATATTTTGGGATTTCATGTTACACCTTATACCATTATAGTATGTACCAAGTATGTACTAGAATATCAGCATAGTACATTCCTATAATTTCGGCGTGTTAACAATTTTAATTCCGCCATTACTATAATGTTGATAGTTTAAACAACAGTTGTTTGTTTAAAGTGAATAATATACGTTATTTTAATTCTGTTTGTACAAAGTATTGTAAGTATGTAAACTATAAATGTATATATACAAGTTACTAACATACTGTAACCAACACAGTAATTACATAATATTTGGTATTTGTTATACAGATCATGAATCCCGTACCGAAGAGAATTAGTCATTTACAAGCCGGGATATCGAATGTTACGATAAAAGGTAAAGTGGTAAAAAAATCACCTGAATATTCCACAAAAGTATGTAAATATTTTGAATTTTACATTTACGACGGTACAGCCATAAGGGTTGTGGCGTATGCAGAAGAACATAAAAAATTTTACTCTAAAATTGAAGTGGGTAAATGTTATGCAATTACTAATGCATTTATCAAGCAAAACATGTTTCATGGCAGAAATATGCTGGAGATGACAGTGTATAAAAAAACAACAATCGAAGAAGTAACCATAGACTTTGATTATCCAGTACATGAACAGTTTACCGCTTTGAATAATGTTCCAGATTTATCTGAACATGCTCAAGTAAGTGTTATAGGCAAATGCATTGATATAAGTGAAAAAGATATTCGTGTGACAAAGCATAAAGGACCTGTTGAAGTTCAAAAATATACTTTGAAAAATGGATCGTTTCAAGTAATGGTAACCATCTGGTTACCGTTTGATCTACCAGTTATTAAAATAAATGATATAATGGTCGTCGAACGAGGAACTATAAATACATACAATGGAGGAGTAAGTGTGAATTCGGGAAGTAGCACTGTAATCACAGTTAATCCAGATTGGGATATTGTAAATACCCTGGAAATGGACGAGGACGAACCAACTGAAATTATGAATATCTCACAACCAAAATTTATCGGCAACACAGAAACTGCAGAACAATTCTCACAACAAGAATTACTGGAAAGTGCAAAACGAGAATTGGAAGAAGTTCAGAAAGAAGAGAAACAGCTTCAAATGAAAAAAGCTAGATTGATGGAAGAAATTGCGTTGCGGTCTAAATAATGATGTTCTTATGTATATGTAAATATGTGATTTTTTCAAGTTACTAATGAATGATAGTGTGGTTTTGATTTCAATTTCGGTTTGTATATTATATTGATATCACTAATACGTAGCTGATGTGTTACAGTCTAAGTCTATGTTATGTACTGTTGCTTATTTGGTGTTAAGTACTGTGATATTTGTACTAAAAAGTTTGTATTGTTACTAAAGTTGAAGTTTATGTTATATAGATGTCCGAAATATGTAGCTGATGTGATACAGTCTAAGTCTATATTATCTACTGTTTTTTATTCCGTGTTAAATAATGTGATATTTGTACCTACTAAAAAGTTTGTACTGTTACTGAAGTTGAAGTTTATTTTAATATTGATATCCAAAATATGTAGCTGATGTGTTACTACTAAAAAGTTTGTATTGTTACTGAAGTTGAAGTTTATTTTATATAGATGTCCGAAATATGTAGCTGATGTGTTACAGTCCAAGTCTATATTATCTAATGTTTTTTATTTTGTGTTAAATGATGTGATATTTGTACTGTACTGTTTTTTATTTCGTGATAAATGATGTGATATTTGTATTAAAAAATTTGTAGTGTTACTGAAGTTAAAGTTAATAATAATTGCGTACAATACAATATTCAGACTGATGATTGTGTATTAATGTTGAAAATATGTAACTAATATGACACTCTTGGAACAACCGTCCGTAGGACGGGTACAAAATGCTAGTAATTATATAATTATATATTATCCATGTTGTCTAAGAATAAGTTCGTTTATTTTAAATAAATAAAGTCGTTAATTAGCAAAGCCACTCGGTCATTTCTGTAGCCTAAATGCTACTATCAAAACAAGCTTCCACTGCGCGGCGCTTAGAGCGCTAATAACAAGTTTTGTCTCTCGCTGTCGTGAATAGGTCTGTGGCGTGCTTACCTATTTCGACATAGCGGCACGTCACAGAAAAACTCTGCGTAAATCACGACAGTTCTCTGGGAAAGCAGAAAGCAGAGGAACGTTTCCAGAGCTTCCACTCACACGGAATTCTATGTATTAGCAGACTGCTGTCGAATAAAATTCGATCCTTCGGTTTTCGGGCCCAAAAAATCACGACTCTACCTATCTAGATAGCTTACTTCGTAGCCTATCTCTTTACCTACCTTCAGGTATCTAGCTGGATTTGTCACGCGGAAAGCCAAACGGCAAGCAAATTCCGCGCTAAAATCGCTCGTCGTTGACGACATTATGGAAAACATTACGACATAGTCGAAGTATCTATGGCGATTACTAGTTTTGTTTAATAGTTGTTGTATGATTAAGTATTTTTGGCGGACATACTATAATGAATAATCAGATGTCCGGAGGAGAAAAGGTCAGCGGTAATTTCGTATTTATTGTAACGATTGTGGCGGGTATTCTGCATTTTATGATCTGTGGAACGCGCTGATTGGTCGGCGCGTTCCCACTAATGCGATGGTTTTTCTTTTACAGAAAATCGAGCCACGGCATGCCGGAAGAATCAGCATTGTGTTATGGAATTGTCGAATTGAGCTTTTTCGTTGTTTTTACATTAAGTTACCGGATGTTTTTTTATAGTTTTAAGTGAGATTTTGAACAGTGTTTTGTGTAAATAATTTAATAAAGCTCGAAAATAATAGTCTGTGTAGTTTTTTGTGTTCGTACCAGTTTTTGGATAGGTCGAGAAAATATTACAGAACAAACTACATAATTGGCGCCCGAACAAGTGGAATACTCTGTAAGTACCTTTCTTGCAAATAATTTACAGAAAATAAGATGCAGGGTTAGTACGATGTGTTGGCGCCGGTAAGGGGACGAGAGAGAAAGTCTGAACATTGGAGAATGTAAGCGTCAGTGTGAATAGATCGTGGTGTTAACAAAGGCGCAGATGAAGTGGGGTAGTCTAGAGTCTCTTTACTAGTTTCTGTCCGTTGCGTTATCTGGTTGAAGTTCGCTACAGTGAATATTACATTATATACAGGTTACAACTTTATTCAATTTACTTTTGTTTCCGGGGTTCCAATGGTAACACAAGTGTGGAAGTTTTGAAAAAACTTATCTTCGATTGTGACCAATTTTGTAAAGAGGTTGGTTGAACCATGTTGGCAATTGGATCTGACACAGGCACTGAAAATACGAAGCTCTGGACTCATTTGGGTGCTGAAGTAAAGCGAAATAGTACCCGGCAGAATTTTTTAGAATTAATGATAGAAACGTGTTCACTATGCCTGGTCAGTGTCATTTGCTCAAGAATCTTAAATCATCTATGTTGTGTCAGACCTTTGTTTTACCAGAATCTTATTTCATTCAAGAAAACTTACCGTCGCGTCGCCTATAGTAAAGGGAAAATAGGTTCAGATTCTGTTTGAAGAAGAAATGAACAGTGGCAATTCTGAATTACGATTACTAAACCACCTTACCCACGCCATTGGCGGAGAAAGGTCAAAAGCAGGTATCCCAAGCAACTTCAGCAGAGAGGGGGCTGTTGGTAACTGCGTGTTGTTTTATAAACGTGCTTGGGCAAAGCTTGCCACCCTTTATGGTCTTCCCTCGTGTATTTTATTTTTCAAGTCTCATTTTCTAATTGAAGCACCAACAGGAACTGACGGCTGCGGAACCAAAAATGCGGCTGAGTGGATGAACGGTGAAGCATTCATGAAAGTGATGGCACATTTCCGCAAATTTTCCAATAGACAAGTTTCCAATTTAAAAAAAAATATAATGTAATAGTACTAATAATTCTAACACTGATGCAAAAAACCACATTTGATTTGAAGCCTTAGGAACGGAGAAATAAATTGTTGAAAGTCGTGTTTTTTAAAACGCTTGAAAAGTTGAAAACGGGGCGTGGTGAACTGTGACGTCATAAAATCCTAACAGATCCAAACGCTGCCGTTTACGCTATGCGTTTACATGCGTTTAAATACTGGTTTTCTTTGACAACGTTTTCCACAAATGATTTTTTTTTATTATAAAAAATTAGCTTTCTGCAACGAAATGAACGCATGCCAATATTTATTTCAGTTTTAAAAAACTTAAATACGTAGGGGAGACTCGGGCATGAGGAACCACCACGGACGTACTAACTATATCTGGATATTTCACTATAGGCGAATGGAGCGTGTCAAAATAGAAGTGTGAGGGGAACATTGGCTCCGCCTATGTAGGGCGACTTTCACATTGCAGTTCCATATGATTATATGTATAAAGCTGCAAGCAAAAAGGTTCAGATAATTTTCATGCAGCCCCTATTACAGTTAGGAAGCTGATTTTTTTTTT